>NMRB01001173.1:37109-76789 GCA_002633025.1 Notospermus geniculatus
GATCAAGAGTATGTGACGTCATTTTTTGAGCGTCTGCATTATCGCGATGATGTTAAACTCACTAAGCTTCTAAAACATTCAAACACTTTGGTTCTAATTTTACATTACCATAAAAAACAGGCCAAACGACCCAGTCGGAACACATTAAGAAGATGTGATTTCTTCTGAGATATTGCATTAAAAGCTGCTCTTTTCGCGAGTTGGAAGTAATTTGCATCGAATATCACATTCTAAAGTAAGATGAGCATCTTAACTGTTTGACGACCACGCCGAACATCTGCGCACTGGGGCAGTCTCGCACAGGCAGTTAAACTTCAAGCCGTGCCATCAAATCGTTTGACTTCATTGCTAATCGACGGCTAACTGTCTGAGCCATATCAGGTAGCACGAAACCAACCAAATTGCGGTGATGAATTCACTCAAGCGACTCGAGAAAAAATCAAACTCCTTGTATTCCTGCGGAAGTATCTTTGGCGCCGCGAAATGCACCACACAAATACCCCGAAATCAGAGTCATCTCTGAACTGATTGTGAATACCACTTCGAAATACAAGGTGGCATTTTTTTCTGCTCTGTCATGTCTGTGCGCCCAAACCGGCCTTGGCCATTCACACATGGTCCACATCTCGCCGATTCCTCGGCCAATTGCTAGTCTGCTCGTCTTTCTCCAAAACCTTTTAGTTTCACCGAAAGAACAGCAAAAAACGTATCACCGGCTATGAGTTGGCAATGCTTTAGGATCTCTTTCTTCCTAAGGTCTCCCCTTCTCAAAAAGAAACAATGTAATTTGGTTATTTCGTCTTTCTTTATGGCATCAAGAGAGCAAAAGGAGTCTTTGGAAAACACTCTCGATGGTTAACTAGGAATCAGCTCACGTGTATGTAGTCTCTTTGTGAGAGAGATTTTAATTTAACTGCCTCATTGGACCAAGGCAAGCCTGACTAGCAAAGGGAAGCTTTGAAGACGATGTCGTAGAAGTATAAATGATGATGTTGTCTCGGCCGTGTCTTCTGCCGAGCTAACGAGGAAGCATCCTGCTGCCTCTGTTTTGGGTAATCACCTAGTAATCAGTGAGCCTGAACTGACCTGCTACAATGCGTTCCTTCATGAGAGTATGGGTGGACGCCATCTTGAAATTACCCGAAAGCATACGCAACTCGTCAGAGTTTAGTATACACAGTGCCGCCACGAGAAGGCAGAACACAAATCTGAGGTAGACCTAACACTGATAACACCTGACCCCCTTTATCCACACAGGGTATGCAACATGGACGAATTGGGACCGCCCGCGCTGTCCATGAATCAATCCGTGAAGGACAAGAGTCCAACACTGCAGTCCCTGGTGGCACTTTCCAATGGAAAACACTTGCCGATAATCTTGAAAGCAACACAACCGCTGCCAATTGACAGCATTCAGCGATATGGACGTCATTTTTACCGCCCACGAGATTAACAGCTGCAACAACTGGCAATTTTTCGTCAACCTTTCAAGTTTGTTTGTCTTAACCAACTGCCACAACCAGTACCCCATCTCGCGATGCACGATCAATCCACTGCGATGACCCCCCATGCCCATTTTTACCAATATCTGCTTACCACACCTCATCGCAACTTCAAGGAAGAACGACCAATTGGCCATATGGGGATGTAGTACCCGAGTAAACGTTTCAGTAACCGCACAGCGACACACCTCAAAGAGGACATGTCCGCCGTTACCAATTACAAAGGAACGCGCGTGATATTTTTTCGCTGTTGACCAATTACCGCTCTGGGATCGTTCTGAGGTTCTTTCAGCAGTCACACAGAGAAACATAAAGGTGTAAACCCCTTTACCTTGATATATCCTTTGCTTAATAGAGCTTATCTCCGCGCTCGTCCTGCATTGATATCATCATTACTTGGCAGCGACCAATTTACACTTAGGAGAACATGTAATTTGTTTCCCAACACCTTATGGGTTCCTTAACACCAACTATAGGTGCTGTGGTCTTATGGTTGGCATGGCTGCACCTGTTACTATCGATAGATAAGTTGGCATCATCGAGGGATCGTTATAATACCTCGTAAAGTGGGTGTTCAAGTAAGGGCGATATAGTGTGAACTTGATATCAGCTTCGTGCAAATGGAAAAAGCGTCATAATCACAGCATTTGTCAATGGAAAAGGACACTCTTTTCCACCTCCTGCGCATGTCCAGCTTGACTACTTCCGGTCGTCAAAACTATTCTATTGATTCTGTTGTGGAGATACTCTTTTCATTTCGTACAGCGCCCTGTCGCGGAATATCGTGAAATTATGACGCATGCACGTTAAGTGCGCGAGATGGTTTGATCTCTCACGTGCTGGGTGATCTCACAACGGAGAAGGTTTTCAGTTCATACCGCGCTACATTTTCATAGACTCGATATCGCTACTTGTACTTTGGCAAATGTGGCAATGCTGACGACAGAAAAATGTGGCCCAAACGCCACGTTATATACATGTACATGTAGTGACAAAGGCGTAGACAACCAGGACGCTCCGCCCGATTGTACCTCAACGACATCGTTCAGTATCGCTATTTCCGTCAGGTTCCTGCTTTATTTCTCACCGTTGACATTCCACATTTCGCAGTATTTTCTTTAGTGTGGTTGAAAATGATACGGCTACCACTAGACCCGTGGAGTGGCTGTGAAGTCAACATGGTGATTATAATAGGTTACTTCAAAGTGACGCTGGAGGGTGAAGGAAGAACAAAAAGTTATAATCAGTAGCACCATGACAGGTTGGCGAACATTTCCCCGGGAGTAAGGGTGAGCTGGGAATCTACAAGGGCTGCAGAGGAAACAGGTGGTGTCATTGCTTGTCACTAGTATTGCCCACAAGCCAATGAATGTTTAGGAGATGTGAAAGTTTATCACTGTTTTAGCTTGTGTTCCGTAGGCCTTACGACTGCAGTGTGGGCTGCACGTATAAATCGAGTTCATACGTGGGGAGCAGCCACGCAAATGGGTTTAAAATATCCTACGGATAAAATACAGTAATTCAATTTCTGCGTTCTGAACTGTAGGCTACGTGTATACATGTATTGTATACATGTACATTCAAAATGACCAAATAAATTTCACTTAGTTCCCTCCCCATCGTAAAAACCCAGGTAATCATGGTGATATACGGCAAACAAAACACGTATTTTTATGTCGGCCATTAGCAGCGTTCCGGTGAATGGTTAAGCTTGATCTTTTTCCAATAGAAGGGAGAGGAACACTGTAAAGGCTTAGGACACTCCAAGCAGGAAACGTGAAGGATGTTCGATGTCACCATTAGCCATCCGTTCATCGATTTCCAACCACATCCTGATTAGTGTTCGGCAGAAACGGTTTTGTCCTCCTGTGACTTGTAGTACCTCAGGGTGACGACAGGCAGATGTCTTGCCGTTGTCCTCGCACGTTTTGTAGTTGTTCAATGCTGATGTTGCGGCGCAGCCAGCCTGATTTTACCAGAGTTTATTTGGGCCCTTTCAGAGGAACGAAAAAGCTTACGGAAAGTTTGCAACGTCTACCTTCTGCCCACGGGAAATACCAGGCCATTCCATATTCATACGTGGGGGAAATTGTCTTATTAGGTGATCATGGTGACCAAATCACATTAAAGGACCCTTGATTCTTTTTTGTGAAAATCTGTCCCTTCATTAACTCCCTCACGCTTGTGTCTATCCGCCCACGTCCTGTAGTCCTAAAAAACTAACAAATGAGCATACGCGCATACATCTCGTACAAAAACATAGGGCTGAACCAATGTAAGGGAGGACGAACTAAGAACGTGTTCAGGGGCAACATAGGTAATTATACCACAAAGCAACATGACTGTGATACTATGGAAAAAACGGGCATATCGCGAGGGCAAATTGGAAAATGTGCAACAAGTCACGACTGAGCGGTCTGGTGTGGTATGCGAGTGGGGGAAGAATGATATTGGTGTTGGTTTTGATGTTGTAACCGTAATGATCGAGTTTCCGTCGCCAGATTGGCGAAGATCGTTTAATGTGGTTCTTAAATGTCACGAAGTGGATTCGGAAGTGTCACGCTACGTTTTAAGATTGTTTGACGTGACGTCACTATACATGTACAGGCATTTTGAGAGAGAATGACGCACAGCAATGAATTTCTTCCGTCGGTGTGCACGACGAATAACTATTTCATGAGCTTATGAAGGTATTGTACTGTATAGCCCTTTCCACTGTAACACAGTCTCATAGAACTTCACATTATTACCCAATTCTCTCCAGAATCCTTTCTGGGTAACAGGTGAAATCCAACTAGTGTCTGTCTTATATATTAACGGACGTTTTTTTCTTATCACAAAAGAGATTTGAATTCATGTATAGTTCGTGGCGGTTTTTATGTTGGATGGAAACGCATACTAGTACCCTCTGGACCACAGAACATGATTCCCCCACGTTTTACCAAGTACCGGAGAATATTACCAATTACGTCAAAGTTCAATTTGTATTTTATGAAGTAGCAACTGTACAGTAATCATATCTGTCACCAGTAACTCAAGAGCAACTTCCAACTAAAATTGCAGCTGACTTTTTAATGGAAGTTGAATAACCTGTCACAGGAAAAAACTCCTTTGGGCTGATGGATATAATTAGGTGATGGGATCAATAGATGAAAAAAATTGTTCCTCATTTTGGCGAGAGAAGTAATGACAAATTCCAGAGGCTAGTCTGATATACCAGCTCATCGAAAGCTTTTCTGGACCTTGTCGTTTGTAGTCTGGCAAACTCTAGCCGCCGTCCAACGACCGACCTGACCACCACGCCCATATAAGAAATCCTATGTAGGCCCTAATATTGGCCTGCATGTATTGCAAAATTCACTTGTAGCAGGGATGAAATATTACAACCAGTGTTGCATCTGCGAAAAAATGCAGCTGCAGCTCCGGTGTCACAGAAATTGACAAGGTAGCCAATGTTTTAATCACCCTGTACGTGTTTTCGATGCCGTTGAGCGCTTGACACAAAGTTTTGATGGTGTTTCTTCTAGCTCGCGTTGACGGCTCGTGAGACACGTGCGTGTCTTCGACGACATTCCTGCCGATCACAGAACCTTTTGAAGCGGTCTTCTGACGTAATCACTGCCTCGTCAACCGTTTAACCCTGAAAATCCAAATGCCCCTGAAAACGGTGACAACATCGCACTATTTCACACATTTAACAGGGATTAAGCCTCATTTCTCTGCGGCGCAAAGACGTCAAGTCAAATCAGGAGCTATGTTTGAAATCATATCGTAATGTCTGCATCGGTTGGAATTTACGAAAAAAGTGGGTCCCCATGCAGCGTTCGGATATAGCTTACATTTAAAAAGCAAACCAGTGTTTTCGAAACCAGTTTGGCGATTTGCTTCCGAATACACTCTTTGCTTTTCATTTGATGAGAATCTGAAATAAACTAGCGCAGGAACACAGGCTTTTATGACCCCACCGAACCTAGCGCCGATGACGCTTTTATTGCGTGGTGTAAATAAGCGTTGTCGTCGTCTTAAGTAAATCTTCAACGACACAAATTCCATTGTTGCCGCCAGTCAGTCCCCTTCACGGACATTACAGTCAATTTCACTTTGAGGAAGGATTAATCGTCATACGGGTCATTTGAATAGAAAGATAAACTGCTTATTTTCTTTCGGCAGGTACTGTCATTATGCGATTCACTCATTCTTCTCAACATTTAGGGACGTGCCCTGGAGGAACGGAGTAAATGACTTACTCCACAAAACCTATTCACTACATCCCAACCTAACAAGCCTCGAATCATCTGTACAACCTACATGACCAATGTACACTCACTTCACGCCAGCAGTCCCCGACTTGCATCTTACGGAGACAAAATACTCTCATGTTCCGTGGAGTCAGTTTTTCCCCACTTGTTATCCAGATTCAGTACCGCTACTTTCTGCTTCATTGATACACATGAAAGGAATATGTAATTACTAATGGTGCAGCCATTGTATTCTAATGGTATCGTCAGACAAGATGGGAACTGGGGAGATGGATATCCCGACAATTTATAAATTGAAAAACAATGTAATCTTATAAGTTGACCTTTGTTCACTCGTCAAGGCTTTTGTTGATGAGTTTGTCTGGTGGTAAGTGGTAACGGACACATTCTTCCTTGCGAAGAATGGAAACTCGGATTGCATCGGGGCTTGATTCAGTGAGAAACAAGCAGTCGTTGTAATGTTTATCCCGCCGGGATGCTAATCGCATAGCTTAATAGCAGTCTCTCGCGTACGACCTTCATTCGTTGCGTTCTTAAGCAGTTGTAATGTTTATCCCTCTGGGATGCTGCCCAATACTTAATTGCAGTCTCACGCAAGCTGCTTTTTCGGTTGGATTCTCAGCCATTCAGTTATTGTCGCGTTGCCCGCCGGGATGCTATCCCATAACATTGGATCTATGACGTCATCAATATGGAAGTCATTTCTGGCAGTGATACTTATTGGAAGAATGGAGATAGGTGGCGCTGTGGGGAGTTCGGCTTTTATTGCGTAGTGAGTGTAAATAAGCGTTGACGTCGTCTTAAGTAAATCTTCAACGAGACAAATTCCACTGTTGCCGCCAGTCAGTCCCCTTCACGGACATTACAGTCAATTTCACTTTGAGGAAGGATTATTTATCATACGGGTCATTTGAATAGAAAGATAAACTGCTTATTTTCTTTCGGCAGGTATTGTCGTTATGCGATTCACTCATTCTTCTCAACATTTAGGGACGTGCCCTGGAGGAACGGAGTAAATGACTTACTCCACAAAACCTATTCACTACATCCCAACCTAACAAGCCTCGAATCATCTGTACAACCTACACGACCAATGTACACTCACTTCACGCCAGCAGTCCCCGACTCACATCTTACGGAGACAAAATACTCTCATGTTCCGTGGAGTCAGTTTTTCCCCACTTGTTATCCAGATTCAGTACCGCTACTTTCTGCTTCATTGATACACATGAAAGGAATATGTAATTACTAATGGTGCAGTCATTGTATTCTAATGGTATCGTCAGACAAGATGGGAACTGGGGAGATGGATATCCCTACAATTTATAAATTGAAAAACAATGTAATCTTATAAGTTGACCTTTGTTCACTCGTCAAGGCTTTTGTTGATGAGTTTGTCTGGCGGTAAGTGGTAACGGACACATTCTTGCGGAAGCCTTGCGAAGAATGGAAACTCTGATTGCATCGGGGCTTGATTCAGTGAGAAACAAGCAGTCGTTGTAATGTTTATCCCGCCGGGATGCTAATCGCATAGCTTAATAGCAGTCTCTCGCGTGCGACCTTCTTTCGTTGCGTTCTTAAGCAGTTGTAATGTTTATCCCTCTGGGATGCTGCCCAATAGCTTAATTGCAGTCTCACGCAAGCTGCTTTTTCGGTTGGATTCTCAGCCATTCAGTTATTGTCGCGTTGCCCGCCGGGATGCTATCCCATAACCTGTACCTTAGAAGCAGCCTCGCGCATGCGGCTTTAAGCTGCGATCCGACCAGGGCTGTGACCAGCTCCAAGGCACGTCATAAAAAATGCGTTAGGCCCAAATTCAACGGCTATCAAAGATTCTAAATTTCATTAAAGAACGCAAAAAATATCATTCCTGTTTGCTTGCGGGCAAGCTCTTGGAATATCTTGCTGAACACTTAGAAATTAGAAGGAATCCCTACGAGTGCCAGACGCTCAAATGCAATTAGTCGCGAGGTTGTTTTGTTTACCAGATTTAAAAAGGGCAAACCTTCCTTCAGGCCAATTGCCACGAAGGAAGTTTAATCTCAATAGGGCACGGCTGACCTATCGTTTCCAGGCAATTTCGTCTGGAATAATACAGGCCCTTAGCAGGGAACAAATGGGGAAGTGTTGGGTAAGAAACGATATTTTTCTGCAATGCCGCGTGAACCGAACAACTTGGTGGATTAGGGGCTCCAATTCAGTGCGCAACGGACGCTGATTGGCTGCGCCATGTCACGTGACGTTGACATTTGCGATTGGCTGGGCGTCGCCATCTGAGGTCAATATGACCACATGGAGATCGTCGCTAATACGACAGATAGGCAGAAATGTTTAATGGTCTACATAGCCAATAACAAAAAAAAAGTTAGAAGAACCCGTTATATCATCTTCCCCAGATTCCCATTTTCCAATAAATGTCGATACAACTACATTTTATTGCATCGGACAAATAGCACTTCGTACATTAACACCTCTCCTTGTCTGTTGTACTTTCAGATGCCAGAGGTAGCCCATTACCTGATCACAATGAAATGGTCAGTGAAATTCTCAATAAAAGAAATGGTAAGTAACAGATTGTAGAACAACTTCAAATTTGAATGACGTAGAATTATAAGGCGAGCGGCTCGCTTATGAATTTTTGCTGTAACACATGTAATATAGCATGAAATTCTCAACCAAAGAAATGGTAAGTACCAAATTCTAGAACATATACATGTATACAGCCTCATATTCGTAATAAAGGAAAAAGTAAGCACCAGATTCTAGAATTTAAACTTCATAGCCTCCACGACATGAGACCAAGGACTCCCTTTTGTATGATTGGAACTCTCCTGAGGCAGAGTTAGAAATGATTGAAAAGCCAGCGGAGAGTGCCAGGGTTCCCCTGGTACGTCGTATATATTTGATAAGCAGTTCGATATTTAGATGAAAGCCTGGGTCAGCGACTTGAAATATTGATGAATATTAATATAAATATGTAGATCTAGAGCTAAACGACAGGTAGAAAATGATTTTTGGGAGAGAATCGTCATAATCATGATCATCACGATACCAGGAAATACTATACATGTAGTACCAAGGCCGTATTTAGCGGGGTGGCAGGGGGCAGTCCCCCGGAGCCAACAAAAAAATGTGGTTTTCATGCGGATTTTGGGCAAAAAACCGGCAAAACAAGGTCTTCTGCCCCAACAAATGGAAATCCTCTGTATCTTCGCACAGAAAGAAGACTCCAATTCTAATAGAGAACAGATTTCCTTGTATCTGCAGTTCGAGGCATAAATACGGGAAAATGGCGACATCTGGCGTTAGAATGACATCTGGCCAAAAATGAATCGAGCAATCTCAAGTGGACAGATTCTTCACCCGCGACGTGCGGGTTTTTTTCGCACTCAGAGCCTCTTTCTGAATATCCTGGTTTTTTTTGCATTTTCTTTCTTTCGATTGTAGCCAGGATCAATATGCAGGTAATTTTGAATGGACACGATGAGCGCCCTCTGTGGGCCTAAGAGTGTACAATTCTGCTTTTATACTCTTTGTCAATGACTGCTTCGCAACAGTTTAGAAGGAAACATCCTGTACCTGGCATGCCTGGTATACCTGGTACATGACTGCAGAAGGCTAAGGGAGACGTGCTTGTTGTTGACTGCAGCGACAAAATCGACATTTCGCCCTTCTGTTGCCCCGTGTTGCACTATTAGGAGATTTCTCGGGCTGGAAAACAACCTCAGTTCCCGCACCTCACCTCAAGTATTGAGAAAGGAAGATATTGGTTTCATTGTTGTGTTTCCTAAGCTCATGTACCTCATCAGATAACAGTGATTATAATAAAAGCTAATCCCTTTTTCACTCAAAAGCAAGCGAGCTAAGAGTACAATCTTGTCAACAACAGATGGTACTGATAGACCCGAATTTCTTCTATAGGAATATGAAAAACTAATTTTAATTTTCATATCCGTTGCCCTGGTTCACCTCAAATCAAGAGTTGAAGTACATAAAAAGGGCAAGTGCACGCTTTTTTCGAAGGTCATTGTACAAACACTGGCAGTTGTTTCTCATCGCACGGGGTTTAAGTCGTCTTTTACACCTGGCGACGACCACAACAACGGCCTCCTTCTCATTGTATTTTTATTTGTATTTGTTTATTACATAAAATATTTACAATAGAAGTACCAGGAGCCGAAGCCGAGGCATTTCTCATTTTTGAAGCTGCAGCCTTTGTCATGGGCAGTAAAGTCATTCGGAAGGTTTTATATGCCCTTGAAAAGGTGACAATAGCGTAGAAGTCTCTCGAAAGGATAAAGTTCCTTCTATCGGAAAGCTAGACACGAGTCACTGTGACAGTTCTGGTCATCAAGTACACAAGTATTCTGTCCACTTTCGAGTAGCACCTCTCTTGTCATATTACCTTCATCTGTCAACTCTCTGACGCTGGAGGATTAGCATTGTGTTCAATCTGACAGTTCTGTGCGCTGCTGAGAGGTTGGTCATCAAGTGATGTGTACATACTTGGGACCAGACGGCGACTCATCAACGCAAATGGTTTAAATGTTGACTAATTGTTGACTGGCTAATTCAACGTCGGGGGCTTGCACCTGGGTCCAATAAGACCAGCAGGAACAAGTCGCCTTCCTGACCCAACCCTACTCATTTTTTAGTGTTACCATAAGCCTATTAGCCAGTACAAAAAGCGAAAGAGTGTCTCTTCACATAATAGACACTGGAGACAGATCGTCAAAGTGCAAGTGAGAGTCAGACAAAGTCGAGTGTTCGGTGTTAAACGCAATGCGATGGCAAATGTCACCCAACAAGCAAAGACACCGATCGGAGCGTGCGGAAACGGTCGATCGTGGAAGAGGTTGAATGTCGAGGAAACCTGGGAAAGAGATATTCTGAAATCTCGGAAGTGCGATATATCTCGAGATCAAGACCAAGTCAAGGATCTACCTCCTTTGGAGACACTGCGCGCCAAGTAGCCAGCATTGAAGACAGAATGATGTAGCCCACAATTGTCCAGTCGTGACCGAAACGCGTTCAGCCCAAATGTCACAGTCATTTGTCATTCGTTCCGAATCCGGAAAATCCATGAATACAAAATGTTTGGCGAGCGTTCGTCACTGAAATCACTCATAGCTTGGCCGTCAATGGCGAATCATGTGTCACGTCGATATTACAACCGGCTATTGGAAGCCAGAGAAACCTCAATAATTAATAGGTATGAATTACGTCTGGTACAGGCGACCTATACAACCAATGGATAATCTGATACCCCTCTAGACTGAACAATAAGGTTAAGATCTACCCGGAGAAAGCCGGGAAGTCGGGAAGCCCTTTGCGCACTACGTCATCAAAAGACGTTGAAATCTGTGACGTCATCATAAGACGTGCAACCCTCTTTGCGCACTACGTCATCAAAAGGGATGGACGAAAAATTTGAAGTCACAAACCTCAGGCAACGGATGCCGATATTCCACTAAGCTGTACTGTGACAGAACCTCACATGCCAGAGGGCCTGTCTTGCTGTGGCATGAACCCAGGCGTTTACTGGTAAGGTTGTTTACCAGAATATAATCTCTACCAGAGCGGCTTTGCCGAGTCAATCGAGGCAGTTCCATGACATCTCATGGCAAAATCTGTCCTTCAGTTCATTGCAACGAGAAGGCAGGTACAAAAATCGACACACAATATATGAAAGTCAATTTCCAGAATGTCGAAAATTTCCAGAAGGTCGAAAATTCGCAAACATTCTGGAAATTGACTTTTTATTTATCATCTTCAGTTCATTGCAGTTATGTCGGGCTCAGAACCGATTCAATGCAGAATCTGCGGGCGTTTGCATTACCAGCGACTTAAAGCCAAGAACACAAATGTTTACAAGAGTCGAGGATACAAACTTTTTGATAACTACGAAGAATTTGGAACGAAGTCTTCACAGGACTGTCTTTAAGACTTCGTACCAAGGAAACCGAGGAAAAGCACGCAGGACGAGGGAAAAACAACACGGCGTGTTTGCAGTCAGTGATGTGGCCCTGACTATTTGAAGACATCGCGACACAGGGGCGTGATGTTCTGATGATGAACCCAAACCTGGTAATACCATCTTCGTGACGAAACAATTAATGATTGGTCATCAAGGCCCGCATGGTTCATGGTGAGGGGACTTTTTATCAGAATGAATGACACCAGGCTCCATTATACCTTGTTTATCGTTCGATAACAAGAAAATGAAAGCCGCTAACCTGTTTTTGGCCTCCGTCGATGTCCCCTGCGACAACACTGAGATAAAGATGCTTGGTATTTTAGAAAAGCTGCTTTTCAAAGGCACCTGATCCGATTGGTGACAAGCGCCAATGCGGTCGTTGATCGCAGCTGTGGCAGAAGTGTTAGAGGTGGCTCAAAACATTATTGGACCTATCGGTCATCGCCTCACGGCGGCACCCCTGCGGCTCGAAGCCAGAGGCGCGGGGGGGGGGGGCTGTGTGAAATGACAATAAACTGGGCTGAACGGTTTGAAAGGTAACCCATCATATACACACCAGCATGCCTTTGAGGTTAGAACATACTTCTATGTCAACAACTGCCTTTTTTGGACAAATGGTCTCAAAAAGCATGCCATGGGCACCAGTCAGCGGACTTGAATTCAACTCTCTCTCCTTCAAAACAATTGTATTATACAACTTTTAAGTACATGTACCACCCCAACCTAATATTCAGCCAACTCCACGCGAGTGTCACCACCCCTACGCCTCAAGGCGTCCTCTCAAAATATTGGTCCTTTTTCACTTTTCGAGAGTTGCCGCGAATTGATGTTTGCTTGTGGCACCTTTCAAAATCATACGGGAGAAAAACTTATGAAGAGGATGCGTCATGCCATAGCCCTTAGCGGTACTGGTTACACAATGAGGTGGTATCCACCTGGATGTGAACCGAACCAAAGACATACCCCTATATTGCCAAAATCTTTGCAACATAACCGATGAATACCAACGTGAAAATGCTTTTTCTGATAAAAAATCTTGAGTGTTCCTCAGATCATTGGAGGAAAATATTCTAGAATCCGGAAGTTAAGACTTAATACGTGCTCCTAAAAACTCTCTACTCAGACTTTGTGATGTTATGCTGAATTCATTTTTCGGTCAAGTTTGTTAATCCTCGTGAGCCCCAGGACAGAACAACAAGTGAAAAGACTTTCTTCAGCTTCGCAAAGGGGAACGAAATCTCCGTTCCCTTTGTGTGTAGGCCTATAGGATTCACAGTAACATAGAAAATGCCGTGGGCAAATAGTTCAAAATAGAACAACGCTCCTGCAGAGAGTGTAGGCTGAATGCGGTTTAACGATCACTCCTGTGGTCAAAATAATTCATTCGTCAGGAGCAGACCGACGAAAAGGTTAATCCAAGAATGATTTTCTGCTCATCTCACCCTATGAAGGCACGTCAAGTGACAAATGGTCTACATATAGCATAGAGGGGGTGTGCACATGTAAGCTGATCAACCCATTGTTATGCAAATAGCTTAGCACTGTTTAATATTTCACCAACCGGAAGTTCTATTTTGTTGGAAGTGAATGACGTGAACTTATGCAAAACTCACTGTATAAATGTACATGAATTTATTTGACTAGGCCCTACATGTATTCGTTCCACTTTAACACGGATAAGTTGCACTTTTAACAGCTCGCACACTTAACGTTCAAACACCGCCGGAACACACCCTTTTTGGTCTCCAAAAACGTATAGCAAATGACCATACATCCACCCGCCAGGAGTCATTAAGCTCTAACAAACCGCTGGTGTATTGGTTATATATATTAAGCCAGACAGACCTCGGGAAGATCCGTAACGAGTATTCCTTTGTCCGCTCCCCGCCGGTGTTGACGGACCTGTGGTGGACAGTTACCGGAACTGCCCCGGCAGTTCCGGTAGACCGGCAGGAAACCCATAACCCGAAAATGGCTTCGGCAAAACATTTATTCCATTCATTTTCCTGTGTCATCAATTAATATATCAGCGCTTTCTGTTCGACGAATGGATAATAGCCGACAGAGCTTCGCGCTGGTTTGTCGTCGTGAACAGATTCTACTTTCAGCTGACGGCTGCGTGATGTCACCATTTTCTTTCGCAAATCATGCACGAAAGAATGTACCATTTGAAGCGCCTCTCTTTGGTAACCCAGTCCGGCAATCTCTCTAAGTTTTCCTATCTTTAAAAGGCAACGTTCCTGTCTTTTAATAGAAGTGGCAAGTGGTGTCTAGATTCAATCGGATATCCTGTTGACAGTTTTATCCGATGTGACTCACATCCAATTCATCTTTACTGACGTTTACCTGCCGCTATCAACTTACCACTAAAAACTACTTAAAGGAGCACGGTATTGCCACTTTTTCTCGACAGCCGGCGCCACCGCGCCACTCTCCAACCCAGGGGCTAACTACGTGTCGGCGAATGACCCGATTTACTGCGTACATTCAGTGTAATGCATTTTTTGTAGTTCGTCTTACTGCCGCTAGGTGGCTCCCTCTACGTCGGCAGTCAAATAACGCATTTGAGATCCAATACCGTGCTCCTTTAAGGAATTTGTCAGAAACAAAGATACTTGCATGTACGATCAGTAGGACTGAGACAGGAAATGTATTCGTGGGGGGAAACAAAGAAGAATTCCCTAGACACACCTACATGACGCTGGTAACATTATTTTCTTAAAGGCAATACAAAGAGAAAAGTAAATGTCCATCTCCTGGCACACATGTATGACGAAAATATGTATCACATGACTGCTTTTAGCTAACTGGCCTTGGAGAATGTTTTGTTTTTGCAAAATTCATAACAATAGACAACAAAACAGAGGATTTTTTGCCATTATCACGAATGGGCAAAATGGTGTCTTCGAAGCCTTTGGCAGCCCGAGCTCACATTTGTTTAATTATGTGTAGGGCGGAATAAATTGGATCAGAATTCTCATTTTCAGATACCTGCAATGAACAACGAACGATTCAGAGAAGTTTTCGATGAATCGAGCAGAAACCGTCAACGTAGAACTTCTTCATGAAAAGCATCAGTCCCCAATCTTAACAGAACGCTACTCAAAACATTGATGACACTGATTACAGAATTTATCCATTAATGAAAAGCGAAACGGAACATTTTCGTCACAAATTAAATCAATAATTCTAATTGTTCGTGAAGGACACAAAAATCACCACAAGATATGAAGACGTGGTGAACACGTGCAGTTGTATTAAAATAGATGTTTTTGTGAACGTTGTCATCGGATTTTGCCGAGAGTTACATTAAAGTGTTCGATATTGGTTCGATAGTTGGAAGTCTAAAATGTAGACGGCAGCGATATTCAAATATTGCATAAACTTCAAACAAAATAGGGGCCTACCTTCTTCATTCGTTCACTCAGAAAAAGGTACACGGTCCTTGTGGAAAGACTAAAAGGTAAACCAATAAAATACTTGTTTTCAAAACGGGATCCTAGCGACGAGAACGCGGTGGGGGCGTTTGTCATTAGCGAGGTTAAGAAACCATACGGTAACGCTAACGCTAACGTTATTGACATCATTTTGACGTCACATCGAATGAATCTCTTGTATTTCTTCGGGGAGTGACGTCATTTTGACGTAATTAGCGTTAGCGTTAGCGTTAACGTATGGTTTCTTAAACTCACTACTATCACATCCGCTAAGTGGCATTGAACTTTGTAAACGGAAACTCTCTACGCAATGATAAAGAAATCTTTTCGCATTTCGTTAAGGCTTGAGTGACAAACATATTGACCTGTGAACGGCCGAATTTAAATTTCGTAAAAGAACATTTTGCGTTCAGGAAATCATTTTTTCGCTTACAATGAACATCTCGAAAGAGATGCCAAAAAAATGCCCTCCCGCGACGGGGAATCGAACCAGGTGTGAAAGGAAAGAATATCCCCTGGAAAAACTGTCCAGGGAACAAGAGATCCTATTGCTACATTCTAATCTCAGGCGATTTGTTTCTATAGCTATTCACCTCAATCTACCACGGAGCAATAAAAGCGGACCTCTCTCTCAATACCATCCAAAACAGAAAATATCGTCAAGAGCGTCACTCTCAATTATTATTTTTAACTGTACAGGCAATGAGCAATCGAACATCTTAGCGAGTGAGACGTATTCGCGATAAAAATTGCCAGTACGGTGTCTTCGTGGGTATCGTGGAACATCTATCGATTCCTACCCCTCCCTACGAGATGCATCCAATTATCTCTCGATTAACGGCATATCGCCACATCTTTAGGTTGTTTACTTTGACATCACGTGATCGAGATGGCGGCCATGGACACACTCAGTAATGAAGGTAACAATGTAACACATACATGTGTAAACCGTCGAAGATCACTGACAAGGGAATGAGAGAATTACAGCTAATCAGCGAGTGATACTGGGCGATAATTTTGTAATGTAGGAGGAAACTGGCGTTCCAGATGCCGAAGAGATCGCCCTCTCTACCACATAATAAATCCGCTGGTGTCACTGGTAGCAGACGCGGATGATGCACAGCGCCATCTCATCGTACCGCTCCCGCAGCGTTTGCACGCCGCGTCATTCCTGCAATGACAGCGGCTCAAACAAAAGTCGACAATCCATGGATTTGACACTACAATCGAAACACCTACGCCGTCAAAACGATCACAGTGCATTATTTTTCTCATTTTCATCTAGGATTTCAAATATAGGAACATCGAAGAACTCAAATAACACGCAACACGGCATTTTTTTCTGATCATCACTCGCTGAATTATGACTTCCTGTTATCTTTGCAGCCTGGTGGAGCAAAAAGTCTGACCCGGCCATGACGGATTTAACATCAGGTAAATATACTCGAACCAATCGGTGCGGTGATAGTCGTTCGCACTGCTTTGACAACCACACGCTGCGTCCAAGGACTGTGGGGTAGAAACTTGTTAAAACTAAATATACATGTAGTTATTAAAAGTGAAAATTATAAAGAATTTTTTCGTACAATGTAGGAAAGCATCACTAATGAATTCTTCGAGCCTCACAGTGAAACGTATTAAAAGGAAGAAGTCGCATTGCAATAACAATACATGTATGTTAAAAGAATGCTCACCACTTCCCAATGTGTCTAAAATGGCCATAAATACGACCGTTCCGGATTTCGCGTAGGATAAAGATAACGAGATCGGAAAGACGATGTTGATATTTCTCCAGGCATAATTTGCACAAAGTCAACAAACTTCGGATAAAAATTAACAAGAATGTAGTGGTTTCCACATCATATTGTTCCAAGTAGATTCCCTTTATGCTGACAGAAGTAATGTGGTTTTTTTCTAGGTGGGAGACTTGAGGGGATTGTTGGCATTGTCAATAAATGCGCACGATATCCAAGTACCATACCAATATTCGACAAAAAACGCATAGTTTCTATATCATATTGTTCTGAGTGGATTCTATTCGTTCTGACTGAAGTGATGGTTTTTTGTGGGGGCGACTTGAGGGAGTTGTGGGCATTGTCAATAAACGATATCAAAGTAGGCCTATTCATTACCTTAAAATACTGCCGCATTAAAGTGTTTCCTTTATTCGTTTAGGAGAAAGCGACACCTCGGAGGAACCGTGTTTATCTCAAGCACAGAGAATAGGTAAGAAACAAATTAAGCCTACTCATCTTCTTAATACGTGCTTTTAAAAACTGGTCATAACGCTGATGATTCAGGTGTGGTCGGTGAGGGAAAATACCACAAAGAAGAACGTTTCCGGAGAACAAAGTGTTCTGTTTGTTATTGAAATGGTTTCTAAAGCAAGCGCTTTATCCACCATCTGATAATGCTTCTGGTCATCCTCAGGAACAGTCTTCCTGAAAAAAAAACGTTCTCAGAAATATCCGTAGAACACTGGCATACAAGATTCCTTTGTGATATCTTAATCTAGGCCCGCTGGCTGATTTTATGTCGCCATGCACTTTTAATCATATCGAGGCACAGAACACTTTTTCAACGGGACATTTCATATTTTTCTGAGGCAACAGAAACCCAACAATAGACCTTCTAAATGTTTTTTTTTGTCCGGCGACATCAAGTTGGGGAATAAAAGAAGTTTTGATAAAAGTAAAAAACCGGGACAGAGCTATTGTGGCCCTTTCCTGGTGCATCCATTTTTCATCACCTCTCATTAGGCCCGATACGGGTAGTGCGTAGGCACACCCTTTCTCAAAGTGGAGCAAAAATACTCACAAGGCAAAGACAGACCGGATTCACGATATTTTTATCGGAATATGGGACTAGTTGATCGTATTGTACACAAGGATCGAAAAATGGACATAAGTCGGTCCTAGTTACTTTTATGGAAATGGAGTTTCACACTAGTGTGATGAAAAGGCAAAAAATGTACATTCGGATTCGTAAGAAAAAAACATTTTTTACAGTACCGGTATACATACAAAATAGGCCTCCTAAGGTATTATACTGTATGTGTATGTGCATGTGCGTATGTATTTGGAAACAAAGATTCTAACATTTTCAAGTGTCTTGTCGACTTTCTTTTCCAGATTGTTACATAAACGACTGTGTCCCCGACTTTGTGGAATGCGGACGACTGGCACGATCACGTGGGAGCTTTAACTTGTGTAAAAAACAACACCACCAATGTGCCCTCCGGTGCTACCCCGACACGAACAAAGGACCTGCCCTGTCCCTCTTTTCAGGACTACACCGTTAATCGGACACCGAAACGTGTTTTAAAAACTTGTGTAGAACATTTCTGTGTGATTGTCTGCTGATGTGTTGGATCTCGATTTGTGCCCCGCCGTGGTTTGAGACTCGACACGGCTCAGTGGATTATCTGGAGAAAAACCATGATTACCAAAAAGAAAAGAAACGATTACAAAAAAAAAACTTTTCATTTCTAACAAAGCGTCTCGGAGGAATAAACCGCAGTACGCTTTACGCTTTGTCCGGCACCAATATATGTACAATATTACAAAAAAATCAACCATTATTATTTGAACTTGACTTGCAAATCAGTGAGTATTTCGAACCCGCCAATCAATGTGCCTCGGCCCAGGAATCTGGAAGCGGCCCCTACAGGAATATATCCGACAACATGATTTTTACAACCTAGTGTCTTCAGGACGAAACGTGAATAGATTACATTACCGACGATAACACTCTAAGAGAACTAGGGCTCAGAACCCTCCAAATAACAGACCCGAGTCCGATGTCCTCGGTTTGGTACCGGGGGCTGATACCCACCATTCATTTCTATAACATTCATTGTGACTGGAGACCATTAGATATGGCTGCCCCTGGTCACAATTCGATGCCATTGACCACGAGAAATAGGCCTACATATACTCAAAACAAGGTGGTGTGGATAAAATTTTCATCATATTGTTGGTAAGAGAGAGGTGGCCGTCAGGAAAAACAACCAGAACATCTGTCTTCGTTGTCAGTAACATAGTTGTGCTATGTAGGCCTACTGCAACAACTCCTTCTATTTTGTCAGCATTAGCCTGACATTGCTGTGTGAATAATCTGGGTCAACTGTCAACACAATAGACATTGCTGTGTGCATAATCTCAGTCAACTGTCAGCATTGGACATTGCTGTGTGCATAATCTGGGTCAACTGTCAGCATAATAGACATTGCTGTGTGCAAAATTTGGGTCAATTGTTAGCACAATAGACATTGCTGTGTGCACAATTTGGGTCAATTGTCAGTACAATAGACATTGCTGTGTGCACAATTTGGGTCAATTGTCAGCACAATAGACATTGCTGTGTGCATAATCTGGGTCAATTGTCAGCTGGCAAAATAGACATTGCTGTGTGCATACTCTGGGTTCAATTTTCAACACAACAGACACTGCTGTGGGCATAATGTGGATCTATTGTCAGACGAGACACAGCTGTGTGCATAATCTGGGCCTATTGTCAGACTGGACGCGGCTGTGTTTGGCATAATCTGGGCCTATTGTCAGTACAACGGGCGAGGCTGCGTGCATAGTGTGGGTCTATTTTGTCATACGGCGGTGTGCACTAGGGCCTTACAAGTATAGAATGTAGACATGCACTGAGAGCTCTCCTAACGGATCGTTTGTGTTTCGAATAAGTTGTACTTCCACACAAATAAGAACACCAGAAAATCAGGCGAACGAGCAGTGCATGACATGTTGCCCGTTCAGGCAGTTCTTTCCCGCAAAAAGTCTAGCTCCCTACGACACCATGAGCCGCGTCTGTATGTATGAAAATGTAAAATGGAACAATAAAAGTCGGATGAGATCCTGTGAATTTCTTTTAGTCTAGATTGCTGTTTGTGTGTGAAGGTCACTCAATGTCACTCATGCTTATCATTTTCCATCATATATTCGCCCATGTACCTTCTTATCCGAAGATGAATAAACATATTTTCTTTTCATGATCTTCTAATTCTGCACTTATCGGCTGTTTCTTGCTTACATAGGTGCCTTTCCAGATAATAGCCAACATATGGAGTCAAAAATTAGTCTTTGCTTCATTTTTTCTCGGCAATGTGCCACATCTGTCCTACCATGCCTATCCCTATCGAAGGAAAGATTTCGGACCGACCACCACTCAAACAACAGGACACGTCATATGACGAGATAGGAAAATAACGACCCAATTAGCAAACTTACAGGATATTCAAGATCATATTTTGACCCATTCCCCATGAGTCCATGGAGCACGGTCAATGGGGATCCTATCTACAATAGAGGGCAGCACACCGAAACCCGGTCCTATACAGTGGACTTCTTTTGTCTGTGAAATTGATCATGACCGGGATGTCAGTTACATTTCATTAGTTTTAACAACTAGTGACACCTATTGAGGCAGTGACCTAAGGTCCCCATTCCAGATGGCGTCCAAATACGGTACTCGAATATGATTGATTCGATAACTTGTCAGTGCCGCCATCTGTTGAGTGGGGAGCTCACTCATGGGACTTGACAGTAAGTTTGACGATGTAGATTTTTGTGGGTAATCCACTTAGATCGGAAATGGAAGAGGAACACACGAACAAATGACCAGGTGTGCGAGATGCATCACGATCAAAAAGAGGGGGTTTACACGATTCAACATTTGTTGAAAGGTGTTGAAAGTTGAAAGACGTTGAACGTTGTTAAAGCGTCTAAACCCCCTTTCAACAGGGTCTTTCAAAAAGTTGCCAGAAAAACATGAAGCTACCGGTATTTTGGCAACCTGTTCAAAGACCCCGTGGAAGGTGTTGAAAGGGGGTTTAGACGCTTCAACAGCTTTCAACAACTTTCAACAAGTTGAAGCGTGTAAACTCCCTGAAAGTCGCCAAAGGGTCACATTGGACTAGGCCAAATTGGTTATGAACGATTCTTCTCTGGTTCTCCTGCAGGTCGTTTCTAGAAGTTTGTATGTTAGCCCACGGAAAACTAATTAAGTGTCTATAGACTCCCAATTAGCTTACTGCAAACAAAACCGAATAGGCTTACTACCACGAAGTTTCAACTGCTCTCTTGTTTACCGGATAACAACAACAACAATGGACCTCTTACAATTCTTCTCATCAGCGACTAAATTCAAAAGAGAGCCAGAGGCGTCTTTTAACTTTCTCACAACACAACTTAATTACTTAGCCTGACTACTACTACAACGGAGACAGAAGAAGAGATTCCTCCCACGTAAATCTAACTTTACTTTTGCACTGACGGATAGATATCACGTAAGTTATGATTTGACGCCTGTGGACCATTTCACAACAATGGTTGGACTGGGAGAGTGCTCAGGCCACTTCTTTACAAAGTGAAGTTAGCCAAATTCCAAACAATAATGGAGTTTTTCCCGGGGCTTTTTCTCGAGTGTACATGCCCCTCCCTCGAATGATATTTTCTGTCTTATTGCCTGATGTTCACATCACAATCGTGGTAGGCCTAACGACCAAAAAAGACTTGGTCTACAATGTCAGCCTGCAGCAACGAAGTGTCTAGAGAAGCATGAATGGACGTCCAGCATTGCGGAACTGTGAATTTTTCAGTCGCAATTGTCAGAAGCAGCGCAGCTGTACCAAATTATGCGACACCATGCCACTTGGACAGGTCAAGTGCCTTCTTCTCAAAACCACAACAGACTTCTGTGACAGTATCAATGACTATTTTTATCGCTACAGCCATATACCCCTGGGTAGGCCAGACCCCGAGCAAGACCTTTTAATCCAAATGGAAATTCGACACAACCACCAAGGGATTTCTCATGCATTTTAGAATAAACATGATAACCAAATGAAAATCATTAACTGGGAGGCAGATATGAATAATTTCCATCCTAATCTAGGACATTGAATATAATATATCAAACCGTCCATTGAAGAGGGATAAAATGAACATCGAAAATAATAAAGACACCGATTCAGTTTCATGACCACTGACTGAGTGAACATCAAAGGCATTGGTAAAGTGAGGGGGCGTCATGTGACCAAATGTGTCAGCATCAACTTTCTGTCAAGAGAGTAAAAATATCGTTAATCGTAATCATTATCGATTTTCCAAGGTCATTTCATTGCGTCGGCGTTTTTGAAGCTTCTGCTCATATTTACATCGATGTGAATGTCGGGAAGTTTCCGTATGACTTTTTCACGGTAGAATTGAATGATACTAAATACGTATTCATCATTCCTACGGCCCTCCGCCGTCTGGCTACTAGTTTCGCCGTGTTGCGGTAACTTTGCGATAACTTTGCGATTCCCCAGATTCGCAACAGCGGCCGGCGACCGACACTTAACTAGGTTTCTACCGGATTTCCTGTATGCGAACGACTACATTACTTCGTAGATTTTCTTGAATACTCGAAAGGACGTTTGAAATATGTGTTTGAGAAGTATGAAAAGTTTACTCCACCTGTGCCAGATACCAACAGAACCAACCTGACCAGCTCGCTGAACTCATATGACGGATTATTCATGGTCGGACCACTGAAAGATGTGGCAGCCAAAAAGGATGATATGATACAGGTATATTCCAACCCCGTCAGCTTCATTATCGACAACCTGAACGACTACATTACTTCGTCGGCCATTTCGTATTCTGCGGGCCAATCACCTTTTGATTTGCCTACGAGATATGTGCGCGGGCATGAAATCTCCCCCAAAAAGATACACGAGGGCTGGAGCCGTCGTATAGACGTTGAAAGTTTTTACGCAATGTACATGTATTTTAATGGGTGTTCATGCCCTTTCAATCTCGGGAAGACGACGGCAGATGTTCCAGTCAGACATGGACATCATTCACATCACGCCCTGTGACTTCCTCTACTCCGTATAATATCTTGTTATCGTATTATGACGGACATGAGGAGATATGAATCCTGATTGAAGGATAGCTTCCTCACGACAGTGCAAAGTGGACAGTGGAGAATGGACGCTATAGTGCCCCGATGATGGCCGTCAGTAAAGCGTTCCTCCACGTTGAGTTTTTCCTCCGAAACAGCAATTGAGGATTGTAACCTGAAGTTCATAACCACGCTTGAGATCGAAGGAGGGGTTTGGGAATTATGACGTCGGTTAACAGCAACCTGCCACAGAGACTAATACCTCATTTTACCCTCTGGTCTTGAATGCAAGCATCCCTGACAACTTTTAGGCAAAACACAACTCAAAGAGTTCCTGAAACTTCGTAATGACGAGACAATGCTGAGTTTTCTGAACGGACTGGTTTGGCTTTCAACATCGATGCAGTGATTCATTTATTGTTTAAGGGGCTTTTAACAGAGGCAAGAATCCTCGCTAAATAACCAGGTTGTTCCGAAAATTCGTTAATGACAAGCACACTATGTACATCTATTGTTCCACTAGGATTGGGTTAAAAAGTCAAAGACAGGAAGTATCAGATGATTCGATTGTGAAGTTTCGTAAATATAAAGCCTAACTTGTGCGGCACGAATAAAACCCGTTCGTCCACCTTTTCTTGCAATATAGGCTACAAATGTCAAAAGGTGATGGTTGCTAGCTCAGCAAACCCAGATGAAAGCAAATGAGAACAAGAAGATGAAAAGACAATGCCCATGAATCGGTTTTGTTTCCATTTACTGGCGCTCCTGTAGGTACACTGTCAACAATAACAGCGAACATGAGTCAAATCGCACTTCCAAGCAGTTGAAATGGACGGAAACCAACTTCAAGATGGTTGCCACGGCTGCCATATCGCAGAGCACCCATTTGCGTAAGGAACCTCACCGAGTTCATCCGCAAAACACACAGCGAAGATGAACCAAATTGGACAAGCAGCTTTCTTATTGAAATGAACAGAAAACGACTTCAAGATGGCAGCTCTGGCAACAGTGTTGGGCAACCGGTTTAACTGGACAACATCATGTCGGCTACAAATATAGTTGATATGATTGAATGCAAGATTGTTTATCATGAAGATGATAAAGTGCCCCGACCTTGGTGTCATCACCCGCGCATCTCCAGATTATGGTTAATTATTTCACTAGACAGGATCGATCGCTGCGGACGAGGCAATTTCAACCGACAGTTCAGTCGGCACAAACATGTCAGGAACAGTTAATGAGCAGATTAAATCTTCGAATCAGTCGGCCAGTTGTCGAATGATTCATGGTAGTGAGCCTATGAAACTATGAGTGGTGAACTCCTACAATTATAAATGACTGCCTGGAATGGAAGAAGTTGCCAAGACGATGGCAAGCTTTAAGCATTAAGACCGTACAATGTAGAATGGTGAAGGCGCCACTTCACGCGAAAGTTGCGTCACACATGTTGCATTCCGTGGGCAGCACAGCCGGAGAAAACGAAGTGTCATTTGCGTCGTTCTCAGCGTAAGGGCGGCTTTCCATGGAGCGTTCCCGTGCGCGGAAACGCTCGAAAGCATAGTTTTTTCCGCGCCGTGACCAACGCCGCGAAAAAAACAATGCTTTCGAGCGTCCAATGGAAAGCCGCCCTAAATCGCAAGAATTGTGAATTGTCCACATTGAGAGCCAACGCGCATGAGAGACTCTGAAGTGGAATGAGCTGCTTTAGCGTTAGTCCTAAGGAAACCAACAGTGGTCCAAGAATTACCCGTTAAGGGCCAGCTCTAGCAAGGGAAACTCAAGAGGAGCGACTTCAGACCATCTCCAACATTTCTTTTCTTATCTGCCAGTGCGGGAATGTTTAAAATATTTGCAGTTGGCGGAAACGCCGCGAGTCTGCTACTAGAAAAATATCACCCAAAAGCTGGAAAGATGGAACAATGTCTCCGGAGAAACCGTACCCCAAACGACACAATAAACATCATACCCAATGTAAAGAAGCAACATGAAAAATACCGGTAATCAGAAGATGTAATCTAAAAGCATTTACTTTCACTATTGTTCTTGATAATGGTAATGTGGGCAGGATGCAAATGAATAGGAAGATAGACAGACAATCCTCAGGGCACCAAGTAAGAACATACACCGCACGCAGTTCACCTGGGCATGTCGATATCTTATCTAGTTGCGCTGGAAGGCTGTTGTTTCGCCCTTTCTCATTTCGCCCAGAAATTGTCCCCATTTCGCCCTTTTTGGCCTCCTTTTCCATTTCGCCCAGAAATTGCCCCATTTCGGCCTTTTTGGCCTCCTTTTCCATTTCGCCCTTTCTTTTGGGCAGCTGCAGGTGAAGTTGGAAAAGTGAAATGAAAAAGGTATGAAGAGGTAACAAGCAAAAAAGTCGAGTGTTTGTATCTGGCGACTAAGGGGGTCATATAGATGAGTTGTAGATGTAAATTAGAAAAGGACTTCTCCATGCTTCAACAATTCAGAACGGTGGGATTTTTGGACCTTATTTTCCCCTCAGTATTAAATGAATACATCTCTTTCCATTGACAATACATGCGCATTTCATTTAGTGGCATGTGCCAGCTGGAATCTCGATAGATTTCACGACAGATGCCAGCTACAAAACGTAACTGACGTCAGATATGGTTCAAGTAATTCAATGTTAGTCCCAATGATCTTGTTACCCGGTCACCCAGCGGTGGGATGCAGTTCCGTTCGGATCAGGTACGCTTACCGACCCTCCGGACTCTGGCCTGAACGGTGTCGTAACGCGAGGCACCACATCAGTCCCGAGGCAAACGGAGATACGGAATTAGAAGGTAATTACATAAACCAATATGGTTTGGTTACCTTTCTGCACCATGGGTAATTAGAAATGAAATGACATGGTCGGAAAGGTGTCTNCCCCCCCCCTCCCCGCCGCGGTATTTTTCAACGTTACTAGTCTCTAGTCTTTGCGGATGAGGTGGATGGCAACAAGCATTGCGAGAGGGTTGAAATTCCTGTCTTAAAGATTAGACAGCCGAACTCGATTCCGGTAGACACGGTATGTACAGTCACGCTACTGTTACCGTATAGTACTATTATAATGCAGACAACCTTTTTTTTACAAATTCAAGGTTTTTTATAGGAAAGACCTTCACCCAGAACAAAAGAAGCGCTAAAATTAATTGGAGGAACCCGCCAAGTGGTCCAGGATGCCACGGGACAAACAGAACTTCCCCTGAACATGCCCCGTCACACGAAGCGATCGATGACTCGTAGAAAAGCAAACGTCAGCAAGAAAAAACGTTAATCAATTTTCGTTGATCGGATTAGAAAGGGCAAAGAGACTGATTTCATGTGTAGGAGATGATGATGCCGATTATCTTGTCTCCCAGTCGTGCGGGGGTGGTGAAACAGGTCGTGATACCGCACACTGATTAGTCAGTCGTCATTATCGCCAACCTGTCTTTGATCGACGATGATGGTAAACTTCCATCTGGATTTCAATAGTAATTTCTCTACACCCTCACTAGGATGTTTTTGATATGGCTAGTTAAGTGGCCAACCTATTTGGTATGAAACAACAACAAACTCATCACCTTAACACACGCCTTTTTCGGTGCTGGGCTGCGATACATTATGTCACGGATAGCAGCATCAGATGACCCGGGGGCGATGTTTTCAGCGACCCCCAGGTCCTGGCGATGCTTTCCGTTTCTACTCCTTCTACACCCAACCTGGGTTTACTGACATGTACACCGATCATTTGTAGACAGAACTTTTTCATGCAATTGACGTCTTCACTTGCGAGCAGTGGAAGACAAAATGGGAGAA
Source organism: Notospermus geniculatus (assembly GCA_002633025.1). NCBI lineage: Eukaryota > Metazoa > Nemertea > Pilidiophora > Heteronemertea > Lineidae > Notospermus > Notospermus geniculatus. The sequence continues at coordinate 63,985 of NMRB01001173.1, forward strand.
ATATCAAGCAGCATTTGCTTGAAGGGAATCTTGATGATTCTTTCGATCAATTCGAAGACTGTATGCCGATAGGCCTACATGTATGTCGAGAAGCTGACTTTTTGCGTCTGCAAAGTCTACCCGACACAAAGCAGCTTCGCTAATGACGCATCATTTGTCAGGTTTTCTATGGCACAGAAAATGTCAAAAAATAACCCTAGGGCAAAATAAGACGTTGCAGATGTACTATTCACCAATCAACCAAAAATAATGCACTTTCCATTGTACTGGAGGGAGTGAAACTGACTAAAGTATAAGCCCAACAATACAATCTGCGAAAAAATCCGTGTCCACCTACTTTCTGCACACGTTCCGTCATGAAAAAATTTCATTTCGACACTAGGCTATATGCATTGTCCACTCCACAAGTAATCGACCATTTCAGAATCGACCGTTATGCGCAACGATGAAACTACCAGCGGGAGATTTCATGACATTTAACATTCTAAGACAGACGTCAGAAAGTCTCATGAATTCGGAGGAGAAAACAGACTACTATAACTAGGCAGATAAAGACAGATAAGAAGACATGAGCGATTATTAATTCAAGGTTGATTCCAAGACAAGAAGCCATGGAAATTTCACCAGACCGTCCGCCTCGGTCCTGCTAAGACGTCCGGCAACAATGATAAGCAATCGGCACGCCTAACCCACGATAATGAATTACATCATTAATATACCATTAGACAAGTCGAGAATTTGTACCACACGGAACATCCGCAAAAAGAACCGCATGGGATCTCGCCTTGGAGCCCACATCAAGAGCCCGAGATAGGGCCTGCATCTGCTTTCAATTCGCCGCTTCAACGATGGTTTCGGTCAACATCAATCCTTTCATTTCAGCGGCAGTTTCATAAAAAAAAGAAAAATGTAGGCGATTCTAAGAAATTACAGAAAGCCTCTTTCACATGGGTAGGCTGATTCAGGGGAAGCCTTCCAATGAATGGACCAACGTGTGTGTTTGGGTACTTTCCAGGTAATAGGAAGTTTTCGCAAACCCCCGAAACGCCAATGCGAACGCCAACGCATTGTTTGATGCCATGCCACGAAGAGAGCATCCTGAGCACAGTGGTTCTTACAGCTTCATCCTACGTCACCGCTGTTGACGTAGGATGAAGCTGTAAGAACCACTGTGCTCAGGATGCGAAGAGAGCACCGAACACAAAGGTCAGGCCTTCGCGTTGGCGTTTCGGGGGCTTTGCGAATACTCCCCAATTCTCGAGCTTGCCTCTCATAATACGTAATTGTTAGGGGTCGACTATCTCGACAAAAAGGAAAGTTATGAAAGGGAGACTCTTGTGCAATTCTCTTCACCAAAAAAAGTTGTCTCAGTGAACAAGACTGAGGCGTATCTCCTCGGCATCAAGAGTTACTGTTTAATACAGAAAGTCAACCGGGCATACTGAAGCAGTGCTGGAGCAGCACATGATTCATTTTATGAACAAAATACGACAAGATTTCAGGACGTACCTTAAGAAGAAAGCTAGAAATGAAATGATAAACAATTCCCAGGACACGAAGCAGCGACCTGAAAAAAGCATGGACTGCCATCTAATTTCCACACTGGTGCCATTGATAAAGGAACCGGAGCTGGGAGACACATTTTCAAACATTACCAATAAATCCTTCAATGCAAGCTCATCCGGTTTCACATCCTTAATTATCAGAGAAGCATATGATGAAACCTCCATGCCAGCATAACAATATTTATTCATCCGCTTTCTATGGGGAAAATAGTACTTTATAGTCCACTCGCGATTTATTTATGGGACGTGGTGCTCAAGAAACAGAACAACCCCTGCCAGACAGGATTAACAAATACCCTAAATGGCCAGTGGACATGCATAGAATGTCAAAATTTCACTTCGTAATTTGTTTTCAGAAATACATAACTTGTTTCATTACCATCTGGTAATCCCCATATCCTGTTTCATTTATCATTATGTTTCACAAATTATGACACACCTATGATAGAAGTATGTATTATATAAGTCGGTGCAAAAAAAATCACACCAAAGGTCAGACAACTGGAAGCTGAAATCGGAGCAGATTGTTATGGGATGGGCCGCGATGGGGCTGGACTATTTCGGGGTCGCGACTGAATACCGGTAAAACGAATGGGTGGTTTACCATGTTTTCATTCATGCATCTGGAAGGGCCGATTTTGCTGGCCCGTAGAAATCAGAAATCAGAATCAGAATCAGAAATCAGAATAAGTTTATTGTGCCTTGTAAATGAATAATACATTGGTTGAAAAACAATAAACTTGGTGCCAATAGAATGAAGAAGAAAGAGAGTAATGTAGTATGGGATCTGTCTATTGGAAATGTACCCATACTACAAGAGTGGAAGGACAAGTGCATTATAAGAACAAAAATATAGCTAAAATAAAAATAGTACAATAGGACTACATTAAAATTAAGAAAAGTGGAGATATTATAACGTAATAATAGTACATTACTTAGACGTTAAGAGAAATATTATAACATAATAATAGTACAATACATTGGAATTAAGTAGCTAGAAGTATTATAACATAATATAAAAGAAGTAGAATAAAATTAGGGTAGAGTAACCCTTCTATTAAAAGCATTAAAACAGTAATTTCCCAGCTCGATGGCTGTCTTCTCGTAGAAGACCAGAAACACACTCCACGGAACCTGATGTAGGCCTACAGAGGCCTGGGGTACAGGTGCTCGTTTATACTGACAAGTCTGATGATGCGACCCAATATCTTACAAAACAGGTTTTGATGATATTTGGGTTGAAATATGACATTCAGAATAGACCAGGCCTACCGGCTAAGATCTGCATTTGTATCCCATTGGGTTTCATTCATGGTCTGGCCTACTTTTAAACAGGCCCATGCACCGAATTTACGTACCTAGGTAGACGACACTGCAATGGTTCATGTAGGCAATGCACTTATGGGAAAATAGCACAATTTGTCAACTTGAAGGTTAATGGGAAAAGGCAATTCACACCAGAATAATAAATGTTACGTAGGATAGGTAATTTCCCATTTGGTCTGCAGGCCATAGCCTTGGAGAGGAAGACATTTTTTGAGGAGGCAACCATGACAGGCCAAGGCCAGGGCCAATTTAGTCATGGCAAGGGTGGGGACCCGAAGCACACATTCAACCCTATCAATCACACCATGGAGGTATAAAATAAGACATGTGTGAAATACCCCCATGATCACACCAAGTGTATCAACTCAAAAACAAATCAAAAACTGGCATCTGAAAAGCAAGGAAATTAGTCAATACATGCATTTCATTGGATAGTGACTACGAATGGGACACTTCATGATAGTACATGAAAAGACTACCGTACTTTATCACATTGTAACACTAACAGGGCCTCCAGCCAGGAGACCAAAATATCGAGGCCACACAATCATTTAGCTGCGAAGTTGAAAAAGGTAACGAAACCAAAGGTTTCGATCAGGCAGGAAACAACACACCACAAGGGGCGGAGACGAGAAAATAAGAACACACGACACATGACATGACATGCATATATTAGTGTAATGGAATCTTTATTGCATATATTAGTGTAATGGAATCTTTATTGCATAAAAATAGAAGTGTAGTTAGTGTTCCAAAAACATTATTCAACTGGAGCTGTTTCCTCTTCTTTCTTCATCTTGTCCCGACTTTCTCCAAACAGCATCTCTTTCACCGTGATGTACGTGTCCTTCTCCATCTCTTCTTTGAGTTCTTGGAAGACATCCTCAGCAATCTGCCGCTGTGTTCTGTTCCCCGAGAGAACCAGTTCTCCGTAAAGATAGATTCCCATAGCCTGAAAATATATGAGATTTACACTTCTGAAACTACATTGTACATGTATCATTCTTAATTCTCATTGCCTGGGGGAAAGATAAGACGTACATTACCGAACTACATGTAGTTAGTTGGCCAACTCCAGTAATGGCAAGCCAACCACTAGGCCATAAAGGAAATCCTCTATGGCCGAGGGTCAGGAGGTGTCGTATAACTTGGGGTACAGTACATCCAAGTACTCCAATCACAATGCAAGTTACAAAACGTTTGCCGTCAAATCATTCAAGAAGAAGAAAATTTGTCATCGACAGGTATTTGACAATGGAGAAGCACAATGCAAGACAGGAAATACCAAGAAGGCTAGCCAATTTGCCTGAGAAAACGGCATGAACGGAGGAACATAACCCATCAGTGGTGTCTTGTAAGCATAACCAAGAATAGCCTGGCCTGGCATTAAGAAAATTGCAAAGAACACTTCGGGTCAGCAATTACGTAAAATGTACAACGTAAAAGGAAAGCAAGAACACTGATGGCTTCCACTGATGGACAAGAATAAAGGAACGAGTGGCAGGGATACGGGGAGCAGGTATTCAACTGCGCTGGAAACTTATGGTAGAATGCTATGCCTAATGGCAGAACCTCAGCTTTGGCTGCAAAGTGCTGGCAATGAATTGTTCCTGTTCCATTCATGAGTGAACGCAAAATGGAAATTGAGCAAAATAATAAGGTCCTTAACCCTTGCTCCCTCCGTCACCACATGTGTGGGCAGACAAGCATGACAAGGGAGTTTACAAGCGTTATGAACCTCTGATCTTCTCAGGATGCCCAGACGCCACTCACTCAGGGTAGTACAAAACCTGCAGACCCACACTTCACCCGGACTTCCATTTCGTACCTCAGAAGAACAAGACAGTATAAGTCAAGTCGTCTCCGAATTTTGCAAATTTTCGACCCCAACCGGGGTCTTCCTCAGGCACTTTCTAGTAGAGATCCCAGAAGTGAAGGACAAGAAGGAGTCAGACACTCATGGACGGACATTGTAATTATCGATGATCAGGGCACCCTGGCATTGTGAAGTGTTAGGAAAACACAGCCTGAAGGTATGGACCATTGAGGCTGACCAAGTGCAGTATACACAGGAGCAAGAAAACTGACAACAGCAGTTCATTACATCAACGACCAAGGACATCAATGAAGACCTTGTTGCCTATCCACTCGTTTCAAGGTTCTGGTACAGATCAAAGGCAAAACAGTTATTGTCATGCTTCCTGACTCAATGAATAAAAGATGATTCAATCGCGATATTTGGAGCTGACGCCCACTGGAGCAATTTAATGTCTTTGTTTAAGTTGCTTCTAGCAGAAGGGAATCACCTCTAGTTACACAGTTTCAGGTGTATAGACTGCTGAAACCTAATTTTGCTATAAAGTGGCAATTTGATTAAAACTACCAAACTTTACCAAATCCCGAAAGCCTCCAGAAACCCTGGCACGTATGTGTTCATAGAAAGCATTCACACTGAGTGGGTGCTTTCAGCTTTGGCATTTCATTTCAACAGAATTGGCTTTGGCAATGAACGGCTGAAAGTCCTACATTTCAGCTACATGTAGTTGGATAGGTGCGACAAGTATAAAGAATGCATCAGATCCAAACAACTATTACCAGTCTGGATATTTCAATTAAAACTACACCCAAGACAATTCTATCCTTTTCTCCACAAACTGCTTTCAGCACAATTGAAAAAGAAAACAAAACAGATAATGCACCATGTTTTTCTAAAGTTCAATAGGGATAACCTGTGCGTTAATTGAAAATACCTGTTGCATTTTGCTGCGTTAGGCTACCTTAATTGTCAAGCGGATACAAAACTTGCTTCCTGTGCTATTTTTGAGAGGAGTGTCTGATATCTGCTCTTCCTTTCAACAAAAAAAATTTCCGGCATTGTATTGAAATTCTCAGCACATAAACAAATACCTCATAATTCATAAAAAATTTTATACAGGAGCTTATTCTCGGAGTACGTATGTGACAAAATAATCCTTTAAATGCAGTCCAATTTCAGTAACAATGATGATAAAGAATGTCTTGAATGTAGAGATAACACCCTTAGGACTTCCTTGCATTTTAGTTAATCCCAAACATGCCAATTACCAGTACAACCGACACACATCATCTGAAAATATCTTCCTATTTCAGGTCTGGAGGCCTGCATTTACTGCAACCAGAAGTTAGGAAATGCATTAGCATCCATTCATCACAACGCGGCTTTTATAAGACTTTTTAGCCCTTAAAGCAGGTTTGTGTACAGGATCGCTGGTCAATGAACAAAGCTTATGAAGCATCGCAACCAGTCTTTCACAATAATAGAGTGGTTGCTCAGGGCATGTGATACGATGCTACCAAAATGCTGAAAGCTATACTTGTAATAAATCATGCTCGAAAGTTGTAGAATTGGAGGATTACTCGTAAAACGAATACCGCACCGGGACATAAAAAATGGTGGCTCAACATAAGACGTGGGATGAGATAGGGATAAGTTTTGTGAGTCCTCTGCGTGACCAGACTGAGTAAAGTACTTTCTTCAAAGACAACAACTAAGTTTGCCAAGATTATCAGAATTACTAAGGCGCAGCTTCATCATTGTGAATAACAAGATGTCCAATTGTAATGTGTTTTCCTACAACCCTGAGCTCTTCATTTACGTTCCTTTGTTAATTCCTACAGAGAGAATAGCCGTGGTTACACCTATCCAAAATCCCCGGGGTTTTTGAGACACGGGGTTTTTCCGAACCAGAAAAAACACGGCGTTGACACGGTGAGCGGTTACACTACTTAAAATGCGATTGGTAATAAGTTCCGTATCCCGGCGATAGGGGCACTGCATGTAGGCAACTCTGCATAATTAAGTGGCTGCTGGAGGCCTGAAATAGCCTATACGCATGCGCTTCACTCATCAATTTGCATCGCCGTCTGTCGGGGTGCGTGGAACTAGAAATAGACACGGGGATTTTGCGGTTACACTACATAGAATCTCCGTGCTTAAAATAGCCCTGGCGTTGCCCCTTCGAGATCGCTGGGGCTAATAAGCACGGGGATTTCAGACACGGGTCTATTTAGACCCGGCGATTTATAGGTGTAACCGCAAAATCCCCGGGGAAAGCACGGAGATTTATGTAGTGTAACCACAGCTAAATTCTGGGGGGAAACACTGAGACAACAACAGCAGGGCCCGGTTGCACCAGTCATGCATAAAATTGAGTTTCAGGTTAACCTTGAGTATAACCCTGAGTAAGACTTAAAAGTTGACTACGACCCCTCTTCAACCAAATATTCATGTTCTTGAGTATGACTTAGAGCTTGAGAATGCTGGTGCAACGCCTTTTGAGGTTGAGAATGATTTTGAGGTTAGCTTGAGCACAAGGTCGACCTTAAGTGTGGCTGGTGCAACCTAGCCCAGGCCCAAGTCTCCCATCCAATGGCAATACCTAGTAACTCGCAATTGATTTTGAGAAATCAAAAGCACAAAACCTAGTAACTCATGCTAGGCTACCAACTCAGTTAAAGTCAGTTATTTTCATTCCGAAATCAATGAGACTCAATTCCATCATGAGAACAAAATGTGGCAGTAACACAGAAAGGTGACAGTAAAATTGATAATGCTGGACAACCAAAACCAAACTTCACCCAATATCAGCACATGTCAGAATAGACGAAGTATAAAGCTGCATGACAACCATGGCATGAGCACCACAGGATGAAATGAGGACACCAATTAATCAATTGAATTATCACTACAATCTGACGATAACTGTACATGGACGATAAATGGACAGAGATACCAATTAGAGGTGTGACAGGCCAATCAGCTGCCCACACGGTAACACGTGCATCAAAGGGACGAGACTGAGAGACAGTAGTAGTGAAACGCTATAAAAACACTGGCAGAACAAGCTAATTCAACTTGTAACCACAAATGAAGCTAATGCAATGGAACAACTGTAAGGAACATTACACGACAGAAGTATCATTCCGTTGATCCAACCACGTATGTTGTGAAAGATTCATGTTATTATGAAAGACGCTAACATCTTCCCAGACAGAGCAGAACAATGCTTTGGGGACTACTGATAGCTTTACCAATCAACCTCAAAATCACATACATGTGTATTTCACCATGAAACGTACGGTCGGCGGTAGGTACCCATACTTGACATTTTATACTAAGACTTGTTGGGAACCATTTTAATTTCACCGAGGTGTGTGTGGCAGAATCTGACTTCAATAAAAGCCAGACAAATCCCCTCGATTACATATATTTCGCTTCTCAAATACACGAAAATAGTCTGATGGCGAACGATTGGATAATGACATGAGGTGAATAGGAAAGTTTTGACACAATGGAGATCACGTACTAATGGACAGGACAAGAGGAGAAAGCAAGGTAGCTCAGAGGATCAGTAACGGCTTGTTGACATTCTGCCACCCAGCATCTGCCAGAGGACATGGAACTAATGATTTGTTTTCACAAAGACAGGTAGATCCAATAAAAATGTCAGCAGGTCAAGCATTTCCTCTTTCACTGGGCCACCAGCAGCACAAGTACTAGGGTATTCTTGGCTGTACTTTACTAATAGAAGCGTGACAATAGTGACAGACTGAATTGCAAACCTCTAGTTCTACAAACATGTACTGTGGTATTAACGCCTACATGTCAAAGAAAATCTTCCCTATGATAGGGAAGATTTTCTTTGACAAACTTGTTGTACAACCGGTAGCTAGAAGTTAGAACTAATGAATCTTATCAATAGGTGGCAACAGTGCACTAGCGGTCCCAAACAATACTAATCTTTTCAATGAAATGGCCAGGGCCATTGTGCTCACCTCTGTGACAGAGTATGAAGTGTGAGTAGCCTGGTGATACACTGAATGGTGAAGGATTAGTGCAGAAACATTGTAACATTTACTACCGATGAGATATGGCGAAAGTCAATTTTTCAAGATGGCCGCCTGGCAGCCATGTTGAAGTCCAATCGAACCGAAATTTGGCATATAAGTAGACGGTACCAAGACACATATTTAGGCACGGTTAAAGTATCCTAGCTCCCACTATTTATGAGGTGTGGGCCGAAGTCCATTTTTCAAGATGGCTCCCTGGCGGCCATATTTGACGTCGAATCTGACTGAAATTTACCATATATTTATATGGTACCTAGATACATATTTTGACAACGTTAAAACATCCTACCTACTCCTATTTATAAAATGTGGGTCAAAGTCCATTTTTCAAGATGGCTTCCTGGCGGCCATATTTGATGTCCGATCGGGTTGAAATTTGGTGCATTCGTGTAGGGTGCCTAGATATATCTTCACACCAAATCACAACACTCTATGTCAAATAGCAATGAAATGTGCCACCAAACAGTGAATTTTGAACTTTGACCTCTGTGACCTTGAAAAGTAGGTCAAATCAAAAACCCGGGATTTATGTGATGAAGTCTCATCAGAGGAACCACCATAACAGTTTCGTGGTTCTAGCTAACCGCGTTCAGGAGATATGGCCGAAAGAAGGTTTTCACAAAGCGCCCCCTACAGGCCAGAGTGTACAAGCAGCAGCGCTAAGTTTCGGTCCGGAGATAGTTTTTACCATAGGGTACCTGTACACCAAATTTCAAGTTTGTAACACAAGTGGTTTAGAAACGTGCCACCCCTGTTAACGACGACGACGACGACGGACGACACACCATGGGAGAAGCTCACCTCACAGAGGTGAGCTAAAAAGGAATTACCGTTACTTACCTGGTGATTGATTAGAAAGTCTCTGACGTCCCGATAACCAGGGTTATAGGAATGTTTCACAACCAGCTCACACCAACGGTGCTGTATCTGAAAAACACAAAGGAAAACTAAATGAATTAGAATTTATCTTGTGTTGTTCGCCTTGTTTTCACATTCAAATCAATTTTCTGAGTTTTGGACAGAGGGGCAGATTACCGGTATTAACACCGTCTTCATCTGTGACCAGTTACGTTAGGACATGAATTCCTCCTATTCAGACCCACTCCTCATTGACTAAACACACGAACAACACTTTATTCTTGACATATTGGGAATTTTTCTAGGGTTTCTAGTGGTGAAGGTGAATTTGCAGCTGCCCAGTTTTGACAGGTGTCTTCCCTTTTCACCCTTTCCCAATTTGCCCTTGGTCTAGGGTTAGGGTTAGCTGTTCAGTTTGTTGATGAATCTTTTGCCCCTTTTGTATCATGAGTGATAGAGGCTAAGCACTGTGTTAGTGACAGGTGACCGATCAATAGTGATTAGCTAATGTTCTACAGTGTCCATCCTTGATTCATCAACCTTGAACTTGATCATCCAGCATTGTTCCGTTAGCCGTTTCCCACACCCACACCCGCAGTCCATCAATTAATGTTATTATCCACACAGGACAATCAAATAGTAACTATTCAATCAAACTAGTAGCCCAACAAAATACTAATCTACCAAACAGGGATTCAGCAAATTTCGCAGAAAAACCGTGGAGACCATTCAGCCTCTCCAAGTGTAATTAGGTTGCATCAAAAATAGATAAGAGAGGCCTCTCTTATCTATTTTTGGTTGCATGAAATTCAGTTCTAATTGCAAATGTTTGAGCTGAAATTCAAATGCCAAATACGGCATTAATTTGGCTCAACATGTATATACATGTATACTGGCATGACTGGTCAGGTACATGTACAAAGTTTCCATTCCAGACATGCCAGAATCTGAGAACTTGAGCACAACAAACATAGCCCTTTCCATTTGATAACATTTAACAAACAGAAGCCCTTTACATTATCAGCAGAATATAATTGGCCAGCGAGAAAAGCATGAGAAACTGTTTTCCCTCTGTAATTGGCATGGCCCATAAAGAGTTAAGATACTCTTAGCTTTCTGCCAATGAAGAGAGACAACTCCATAAATCCGACATCTGGTATTAGACAGTTAATTTTATGCCCTGATCAATCAATGCAAAGAGACAATGCTGCTGACAAATGATAAATCTCACAGGGGATGCTACTTTATAGATTACATGTCCATAGCTAATGCCACGGAGACATCATCTTCAATGAGATAACCTGCCACCTCGAGTTTGGAGACGGAACTGAATTGTATTGCAACTACAATCGCACACCACCTACAAACGGAGGGCTGAGCTTTTCCAAAAGGGTGACATTTATTTTTCTACAATTTATCATGGTTAAAAAATACATAAAGGTCAAACAACTGCATAAAGGAACATCGGATCGGCTGACAAACTTCATTGTAGTGGCATTTTTATTTAGCCTACTTTTATTTTCAATTCCACATACCGGTATCCCGAGGACTTCCTACAAAACAATAGCAGATGGCACATCAACCAGACATGAAGCGACAGCAGCAAACATGATGATTGTATTTGTCGCTTTACTTGTGATTCAATATTTGCACGATGGTGCAAAAAATTACTTAAAAATAAGACTGCAGGGCAGAACAAGTATAACGTTCGCTTACTCACACCTTGCATTTTTTATTCCAGGGCATCAGCAAAAAAGAAAATTACCCTTGAGATAGGAAGTTTGCGACACTCACTCACATGACTCACTGACACAGTTAACATACCTGATACCGTATTAAAAAGAAGACCAACTGGTGTTCTGGAAGAAATCTTGGCCCTAATTCACAATGTCACATTGACTAGGAGATCTACACTTGACAGCTTCCATGATTTCTTTTCCGCATGGGGTTGGATAATACAACTTAAAAATCTACCGATTCATTTGTCCTATGGGGGAATGTGAATAGAAATCTCTTCTGAAAAAGCTTGATACACAACTTGCGAGGAACTTGGTTCCTTTTCACCAGCCGTCACTTTCCACACAAGAGCTGACAAATTCTCTTCCCCAAAGGGGGTTTGTCAGCAAAAATTCCCTTTAAAAATGCTTGACTTGGGTCCCTTTCTTCATGAACTGGATTGTGCAGAAGCATGACTGTGGTTGCCTAATGCCAAGGGACTGTTTGCTATGTCTCGTTGAAGCAAGATTATGCCCGCATGGTCGGCAAGCAAAGTAATGTCAGGCCACTGCATGTGTCTCCACCTCTTCCTATTTAGCAGTATTAGCTATCAACTCCCATGTCTCGTTGAAGCAAGATTATGCCCACATGGTCGGCAAGCAAAGTAACGCCATGCCACTGCATGTGTCTCCACCTCTTCCTATTTAGCAGTATTAGCTATCAACTCCCAAACACTGGTGCTTTCAGTGGCCAACACCCAGGTGAAGTTCACAGGAGCAACGAGCTACCTGGGTGGAGGCATCATTGGAATGGAAAGGACACCTTTGGAACTGTGGCAGATGGTGTCCTTAATTGAGAGGTGTCCTGATTGTGTTACCGTAATGGCGTCATTACATGTAGCATGAATAGAAATGACCAATTTGGGACTGAACTTCGGTGGTCTTCAGAGAGGTATCCTCCTGGTAGAGGTGTCCACAGTGAAAGGTTCTACTGTTGTGTATTCATGCATAACTTCAGTGAACAATTCATTTACCTACATCTGCATTGCAATTCCTGGGGTTGTAGACTTCGTCTAGTTGTTGCAGGGTGATGCGAGATATTTTGGACTCCTCCAGAAGAAATTCAAGCACGAGGACCAGCTGTTCTGGTACCAGCTGAAATAGAGCAACTGCAGAATATACCATTCAGGGCTTTTCAGTTGAGTGCTTTATGTGATCATTTGATTGTCCAGTCTACATTGGCAGGATTTTGTACTTGGAGCACAATCATCAGCCACAGTCAGCAACGTCACGTGCGGTGCAATGCAGTCCATTCGCACTTGGTCTGGGTCTATTTTTGAACTGTCTAAACAGCATTGCCATCTCCATAATCACATTTCCGCTATTATCAATTTATATACCTTGATTTCCTTCAAATCATTTGTATCAATCCTCTTCAGCTTCTTGGGGCTT
>NMRB01001173.1:76839-110758 GCA_002633025.1 Notospermus geniculatus
TGAATGAGGATGTACGGATTTGTACTTTATCCTCTGCTGGGCAATAAAGTGATCCACTCGTAACTCGATTCTACGGATGCAACAGATTTTATTTGGTCGTTGATTTTCGTATAGCATGTGCAGGGCCTGTGCATCGTTGTCTTTGTTTTTTTCTACAACAACTTAACTTCACAAGCTTACACCAGGCGGCAGCTGCTCCTGGTCAAGCCGGGCAAGAGCGGTACCATACAGACGAGTCCAACAGCGTTGGGTCAGTCGACTTAAAAAACACCCCTATTACCACATTGAGATACACGCCTCCTAATCGTAAGCAGCCAATCAGACAACGGCCCAGGAATGGACAGGTGGTAAACTCTACTACGAAAACACCTTATTATCATATGAATACCGATGAAAGCATGCGCCTGGGAGAGCAGTGCTCTGTGAAAAAACCCTAATGTGCGGTCAGTGCGGTGCAATGCAGTCCAATGTCTTTGTATTTGGACCGGGTTTATAGTTGAACTGTCTAAACAGCATTGCAATCTCCATAATCACATTTTGGATTCCTCCATTACAAATTTATATACCTTTATTTCCTTCAAATCGTTTGTATCAATCCTCTTCAGTTTTTTGGGGCTTTTCCTGTATTTGATATAAGTTTGGTTGTAACTCCGCCACTTTTCAACCTGGAAGACATGAAGTTTTCCAATGCTGAGAGCTTAGAAGGGTCCTAAGGAAACGCAATTAATGTAAATCAAGGAACAGAGAGCGAAGTGGTTGCCATGGTAATTGGGGCAACACCCCAAATGCCAGGGCCAGGTTGCACCAAACTTACGTTCTTGTTGTAAGATATGGAATTTGGGACAACCCTAAGACATGTCGTAACTGCATCAAGGTATGGAAATGTTGATCTCCCAAATTTCAATAAGATAACCTATGGTAAACGTAGTTTCAGTTTCTATGGGTCAAACATATGGAACAGTCTACCTCAATGCATCAGAGATGCCAAAAATGTAAACCACTTCAAATCCCTAATTAGAATATGGAACGGCACTAACTGTATGTGCAATGCTTGTAAACGTAGCTTCTAGTCTATCATTTCCCGACCTTGTGCAATTGATCTCTTCTTCTTTCTTCTTATCTCTTATGTTTTATGCAGTCCATTATTTTTATGTTTCACCTTAGTCTAATTTTATAATTTGTTTGATATCGGTTTAAGAGCGTCGCTGCTCGTGTTTGTACTTTTAAACCCATACCGATGAAAATAAAGATTATGTTATGTTATGTTATGTTATGCATGGGGCAGGAAGTTAGGACGATGTCCTAAGACATCGATGGTGCAACCCATTTTCATTCTTAACTTTAAGACAGCACCTGCGACATTCGGTGCACCCAGGCCCAGGTCTACAACAAGTTAGATATACTCACCACATTAAGAACTTCCTTGTAAAGCTGATTTGACACACTGGGCTGGAATGCCTTCAAATCCTGGAAAAGAAACCAAATGCTATATTTCCAATGCAATTTTAAGTTGTACGAATGCTAATAGTCTCAAACATGGATACTCACTTAGTGGAACTGCAGACAAAAAGAAGACTTAAATCACACTGATTTCCTGTAGATACTATCAGAGTACCATGCTAAATCTACCACCACTGAGCCAACGGTAAGGAAAGGGCTTCAGGTACCAAACGTTAGTGTAATCAAGAAGCCAACTCAGCTTACCTTCGGCATTCCTGGGTTGTCTAACCAGTCCTCATAAATCATGCTCATAGTGATGCCTTTCTCACTGAAAGAGTGCAGAATGTTAAACCTTGGAGGAATTATATAATTCCTCCAAGGTTAAACCTTGTGGATCAGGCACAGATGTCACCATGTCATTGCAAGTGAGAGTTCCCATGTATCCCAACTTTTGGTGAATGGAACATGCTCTTTGTTCCCTTCACTTGACAGTACAGAACACCCAGTTCGTTGCATTCCATGAGTATAGAAGACAACTTACCTCAATTCCGGAAAAACCTCAAACATGAGTGAAAATAACTCCTGCGAGAGGACTGACCTTCCGTGGAATTCTGTCGAATATCGTCGGATGAAGCTGTTCAATGGGACTTCACCGAGTAGACTGGCAAGGTGACGCAGGAGGAAGTAACCCTGAAATCAAAAGAAAGCAGAGAAACACACCATCAATTGAACATAGAGGTATGCACCTCCAGAACTCATTCCTGATCTATCGAGTGATGAACGGTCCCAACCTGGGATTGAACCAGGAAGCTCTGACGTGACAGGCACCGATATTTCCATTGCCCCAATCTGATAGCCCATTCGCAGAATACATGTACTTTCTCACCTTTAAGTAATGCACCTGAGTGAACCGTTTATCTGGGTTCATACCATTCTTTACATAGAGGATGGAAGTGTCAGGGTCCCTTGTCTCCTTTCCTTGACTCGGCCTCAGTGACTGCAACGCCTCCTCTGTATTCTCAATTTCGGCGCATAAAACCCTGTAGCGTATCATGGCTCTTAGTTCCGCATGACATTGGGCTTCAGCTGCATTCCACTGAAATGAAGAACATGCAATAAACATCACAGAGCTGTCAACAGAAGCTTATGTCATGAGAGCATTTCTACATGAATCAGCCTGCTTAAGTTTTTAAGTTCAAAGACAGGAGCAGCACCAACTAAATACCATCTCACCTTCATCACCTTTGCATGAATTATATCCTCCATGTACGTAGCAAACCCCTCACTCAGCCATTCCTCTGTCCAATCTCTCGCCCCAATCAGAATTCCAAACCAGGAGTGTGACAGCTCGTGAGAGATCCGTATACATGAGCTGCCATCACCTGATATGAGTGACTGGGAGAGGAACATCAAGCTCGGGTTTGCCAGGCCTAAACTTGCAAAACTTCTTGGAATGATGAGCACATCCAGTCTGGGGAAGGGATGAGGACCAAGGGTGTCATATGCTGCCTCAAAACTTGCAATGATGTAGTCTTTGAACTCTGCATATGCTTTGTCCAGTAACGACTCGGGTGCATACAGACGAGATGGTAGGGTTTGTTGGTCGGTGTAGGAGATCTTGCATCTTGGTTGATGACTGCATATTTCAATCAGAGACCTTGAAAATAACAGTAAAAGAGATGGGAAATAAGAGGATGAAATGAGAACTGGTTGTACAGCAATGATCAAATGCCATGAAAGGAGTACAGATATCACGCAACTGACCAGGATATAAATGTATGTAACGCATGAAAGTCAATGGAGAATGAACAAAAATACGATTCAATCAGGACAATTTTCATACGAGAAAAGCATCATTATCAATCAATGAAGTTGAAGCACACAATATCAAATACGAAGAAATGCATGAAATGTGAATTAAATAAATATATGACAATCAAAGACCTGAAAGATAGAATTTGAAATGAACACATCAATCAAAGATGAACACATCAATCAAAGACAGGGAAACATATAAGAAAATACAGGTATCCAATCAATAACTTGGAAAATTGAGAATGAAGTGAGCACAATCAATCAGACACAGGGTATCAAAATAAGACTAAGATTAAGAGACCACAAACAACACTGATAGCCATCGAGTTTTCTATAGCAGACGTAACATTAACAAACTGGTTTCCTGCTCAATAACAATCTTGGGCAATAAACTGAGAAAGTGTGGTGGTGCACGATGTGCCATGCTTGCCATCCCCCAGTCAGAACAACTGGGGACAAAAGGGGATTTGTATTACCAGCTCATACTACATGCACTAAGTACAAATGGAAAAAATTTCTATATTCTCACTTGCTACAACCACTGAATGCCTTCCCCTCCACCAGCGGCCGACTCTTCCAGGACCCGACAGCAATGGCAAGCACGGCAGCTGGGTGAGGCATCTTGGTGAAGTAGTAGAACACAGACTCGCTACCTTCATCGCAGGTCACCACAGGTTCCTTGTCTCCGCTCATCAGCACCACCAGACCTTGCTGAACTGTCACATGGGCTTGCCACGATGCTAGGGCAAGTGGTGGTTCTTGACATGGAAACAATGCACGGTTGTTAATCCAGGCAGCTGGAGTGAAGACACAGGGATATCCATCCTGGTCTTGAATCCACCACAGTGATGCTCCACTTGGTCTCGTTTGGTATTTGATACTAACAACTCTGGGAAATCTCCCTACATCAGTCACCCCCTCCTTCCAAATCCTCAAGCACCATTTTTCAACTGAGAAGTCTAAATTACAACATGGAAACGTCCTGCATTTCAAATATTCGTCATATAATACATCAGAATTCTGCTCTGAATCTGAAAATATCACAGAATATGATGTCATTGGAAGAATCACCTCCTCAACAGAGTCAACTGAAAGATCACAGCAATCAAGAACAAAATGAAAATTCTCACTCTGTTTTGCAAGGTTTACACCACAAGAACATATTCCTAACTTATTGCAAACAAGGTCCCTGTGCTGCCCAGGTAATTTTGTGCTGTATGCAGAGGAGGGATTTACATTTGTGTCCCTTCTGTCTGCTGTATCAGTCTTCAATGATGATTTGTCTGTACTTGAAGTGACATCAACTGCAGGGATAGGCATCAGTGCTTCGTTTCTCTTCAGCCTTTCTGTCTCTGGCAAACCATCAATGGGAGAATTTGTACAAGGAGAAAGTGCACTGGAATGACATCCTTCACTGGCATGACTGGAAGATGATGTGATGCAGGATTCACAGCTTTTGCCAAGTCCAGGGCCATCGTCAGCACCAGCAGACAATTGATCACCCAGATTTGGATATCTTTTCTTTTGGTCTGATGTATCAACCTGTTCGAGACATCTGCTCACATGACCCGATCCAACAACCAAAATTGGAGGATGCCTTGTTTCTGCACCACAGACATCTCTTTCAGTGTTTTGCAAGTCTGTCACTGGCCCAGAACCTGTGGGGTCAACAGGACCGACACGACCAAACACTTCAGATGAACTTGGCTGGTGCTTATTGTCAACCAATGGATCTAAGATGACTATGACAGTTCCCTCAACAACTTTCCTCTCCAAGTTGAATTTCCAATCAAGAACATAATGTCGGACAAGAATTTCGTCACTGTTGGCCATCAGTGGGAGGTCATCCTTGTGTCCGCCTTTCTCTTCCATCTTCACACCATTGATCTGTCTCTGAATGGCGATGTAATTCACTAAAGTACAGAATGGTCTACATCGCATGGCATGAATTAGCCTTGTCGCCAGAACTCATCTGAAAGTACAGTAGAGTAACAATCAAATCATTTTTTATCTGCTCATTGTGGAGATGTTTTCACTTCCACTCCAATGAATCTGGAAGACGTCTGACAACGATGGATGACATGGTTTATGTCACACACGACATTGCTCGATCGACAAAACCCAATCATATGTGAATCTCTTCCCTGTCATGCCTACCAGTATGCAAGTCAAGTGGGCCTAAAAAACAGCAAAAAGAAGTAGGTGTATGGCCAAGGCCTAGTAATATAGGGCCTAGCATGCGGTCTACCATCCATGTCTACCGTAGGCCTAGGACTTGTGCATAGGCATAGGGCCTAGGCCTATTTGCCTATGGTAGTAGGCCTGTGGGATTGTCATATTTTATTGAATGATACCGGTAGGCCTAGGTTGGTAGGCCTAGCCTAGGTAGGGCTAGGGTAGGCCTATGCAATGCAAAATTGCGGCGTGGTGGCAGGTGCCAGCACTGCTGCGCTTGCTGATAGGCCTGAGGCCTGCCCTAATATGCCCTAGGCCTATGCCTAGGCTAGGGAGCCTACGCCCTAGGCCTACGCCTAGGCCTACACTTTTAGCTTAGCTTTTTTAGGGGGCCTAATAATTAGGCCTACCGGTAGGCCTAGTGGTCATTCAAAATGAAGTTTTATGCGTTGAAAGGCATTACAAATCTCTCAATTTATGTCATGTTTACATGAAAAGTGGAAGACAGAATTTCGAATTTGCCAGACCATGATGAGACTGCCTGCTTGCCAGACATGCCAGACGACATTCATGACATTGGACGACACGTGGGTTCGGCACGTCATCAACATGATCAAGGCACGTGGTTCAGATGGTAGACTGGTATTTCGCCCTCGTAGTACTTCACTAACACGTGTTACGGACTGTTATGAGGGCAAACGATTAGTCTATTCACAATCTACGTCATCAATTTTTCGGATATTGCCGACTGACTACGAATGGTTAGGAACGAAGACGCTGATTACGAATTTCGTGATTTCTCAATATGATATGCAAATTACGGCCGTGTTCGGAAAGCTTCCCCGAGGAAATTTCTTCCCCGAGCTTCGGGGAATGTGAGCATGCCCAGTGAAGGCGAATTTCCGAACGATATTTGCCCTTCCTCGGGGAAAGGTACTACTGTGGGTTGCAGGCGTGAAATGTTCCACGTTTAGCCAATCAGCATGTCGGATTGGAAAGAAAACGAAATGCATGCCGGGAGTTTCCCCAAGTGAGCGACTCGGCGAGTCGCTCACTTCGGCCAGGCTCGAGGAAGCCTTGGCAGCCTGCCAAATACCTTACCGAACGCTCTCCCGCTTCCCCGAGCCTCCCCGAGGAACCTTTCCGAACACGCTATACGTGTGACATCACAAATGTTGGAAAACTACTGAAATTCATGATTTCTGATTCTGATATGCAGATTAGGTGAATCTAGCAGTTCATTCTCTGACGTGCGAAAATAGGCGATTCGTACTGAATTTATTTACCGAATTTACTTTGCATAGAGTCTGTATTGTCACTCAAAAAGCATATTGTTGTAGTCTTTGATTTTTCGTGTACCTACCATGTGATATAATTTGGTTAGAGCCGTTCCGCCAATACTTATTAGACTAGAAGTGTTAAATGTAGTCCGCAGAGGGCAGCACTAGATGGAGATACATTTTGGTTCCTAAAGCCGCCGCTAGGGCTAGCCCTAGCGGCGGCTTTAGGAACCANAATCTGACATCTCCATGCTAAAATACTGGACCAGGATTACACTACTACCTAATGACCACTTACTCAAACAAGCATACTACTATATGGCTCAACATGAAAAACAACAACCCAAGAAATCCTGGTTCAGATATACCAAACAACTCATCCAAGGTAGTGGAATGAACAACTACTGGATGAACCAGCACAATATAAAGAAATGGAACCCCTTCATCAACAAAATATACAGGGTGCTCTCTGATAACATAAAGAATGAACTCCTCACAGCTATAGAAACCTCTAAAAAGCTCACCCTCTACTCCAAGATTAAGAAGACTATTGAGCTCGAAGACTATCTAACCGTAAAGAATATAAGACCAGAAGCCCGGATCGCTCTCACACGACTTAGACTTAGCAACCATAAGCTACCTATTGAAGTCGGCCGACATACCAACACACCAAAGGAGCAAAGAATATGTCGCCAATGCACAAAAAATGAAGTAGGCGATGAACCCCACTTCCTCCTAAAATGTTCGGCCCACCAAAAAGAACGCTCTTCATACTTCATCACTGACAGTACAAACAATCCTGAAATTACCTATATACAGTTAATGAGCAGTAAATCCCCATCAAAGATCAAGAAACTTGCTGGGTACACAAATGCATGCTTCAAAAAACTAGTCAAGACATAACTCGTCACATCTCGATGTATATTATAAGATTGTATTCCCTTGTGAATTGTATTGTATTATCTGGAATATAGTTACTCTAGTCCACAATTGTAAATAACTGCTCCGAATTTACACTCATGTGCAACCTATATTCCATACAATGTACTTTTATATCTTCTATGTATGTATTAATTTGACTCTGTAAACCGTAATGGTTTTTATGTCAATAAACCAATTTGAATTTGAATTTGAATTTGATGACGCGCATTTGCCATTTCCCTGCTGCTGTGCATTCATCCGATCATGGCATTATGAGTATCATTATGGCCCCTGGTCTGGGCCCTAGGTCTATACTCAGTCCCAGGCCTAACGGGCTATGTCTTTCATTTCTTTTTCAGAATTTGAAAATGCAGAGACGCTTCTTATCTCAGAGGTGAAGATGTTACTTGAGCACAGGTAAAGTCGAGACTACTACTACGACGTCGTACGATGTCGACAAGAAAGCGCCGAGATCGAGACAAAGATTGCTAGATCATCCCGTGTTTTAGAAAAATTCTTGAAAGCATAGCCTAGGCCCCTAGTTCTATTCATTGTTTCATTTGTTAATAAGCAAGAAGTCAATCTCCAGAATTCACGAATTTTCGACCCCAACCGGGGTCTGTTTCAAGTGGAACTTTACAATCTGAAACTCTAGAAAAGTTTCTGTATCTTGCATTGTTTCATTTGTGGTAGCAATTCCAAGTTATCACCTTTCCTGTCCTTGAAATACGTTGTTTGATTTTATATTCTTCCAATGCCCTTTTTCTAGGAAACAGCAGAATGAGAGTGCCGAAGAGGAACAAGAATTATCAGAAGTTTTTATGAAGACATTGAACTACACACAGAGGTTTAGTCGGTTTAAAAACAGAGAAACCATTGCAGCTGTCAGAAAGTAAGTAAAGATATTGAGTTGATCGTTGCGCCCCAGATCTCATGGCATTATTGGCTGTACAGAAAATACTGGATGAAAAAGGAAACTGAAGTGCCTGGGGAAACCTCCTGTGTTATCAAAGAGAGTCGACATCCTCTCTGAGCAGTCAGTAGCCTACCTTGTTCCTCAAACATTCCCCATTCTTTCCAGTGCTTTGATGCAGAAAACTCTCCACAAATTTGAACTAGCAGCACTTGCAAATCTGTGTCCAGAAACAGCAGAAGAGGCAAAGGCTCTAGTACCAAGGTAAAGTCCACGATAGATGAACCTAACCCTGCCTTACAGGATTGTTTTGGTGATTAGATTTCAGTTAAGTTTCACCGTCTGAACTTGCTCATTTCACCCGCTGTACTTGCTTATTTAAAGCCTGCTTGCTCCATGTGGCTTTTCTCTGATGAAAGACATATTTATGTGGCTTTTCTCTGATGAAAGACATATTTTTCTTGTTTCCAGTCTTGAAGGTCGGTTTGAAGACGAGGAATTACAAAGTTTACAGGATGATATACAAAACAAGAGAAGCTTCCAGTATTGAACATCAGGAAGGACATTTTCTTGGCCTGTGGCAATTGCATTTTCTGACTTGGTGAAGCTGTCTGAGCTGTGGACGTTGTGAAATCATGGCAAGGTCGTGTTTGTGAATTTGAAATCACTGCCCACTCCTGGAGTTTGTAATATGACTTGTCGCATCCAGAATCATGTTGTCTTTGCAGTCATGTCGATGTATGGATTCAGATTGGGAGTTTTTCGTTATTGATTCAGAGTCTGGATTATGGGAACTCAGTGGTTTTAAAGCAAAGTGACAATCTGGAAACTTGTAGAAAAGCATTAAAATGACACAATTTCCAGAAACTTCAAATTTATTTAAAATTTTGATGAACTGTACAAGGATTGCAACAAGAGGATAAGTGACATTACTGTTTGTCCAAGAAACATTGATCAACTCCAATATTTGCTCACAGAAATGTTCTCAAGAAACATTGATCAACTCCAATATTTGCTCACAGAAATGTTCTCAATCATGACTAGAATAATGTACGACCAGAAAACGCTAATAACTGACCTTATCAACACTGTAAGAAAATGTATCAAGAAATGATTTTATTGTAAAAAGAATGGTGAATATGTCGACTGCCAGTACACTCCATGAATACTAAAAAGACACTGTACATGTACAATTATCTCTTGTCCATCTCATTGTTACCTAGTTAGTGTACCATATTGTAACTGTTGGGGGTTTACAATTGTGGTATTTCTACTATTCCCAGGTTGATGAATTCAAACATCTGTGCATATCTGGCTGTTTTTACATGGAGAGATTTCAGTGCGATTAGTCAAAGAAAACATTTGATGATAAAACTGACTATGGCTCAGTTACAAGCCAGAATGTAGAAAGTAGGCCAACTACAAAATGGTCTTCTCCATCTTCAAATAGCTGACAAAAAAAGTTATTCACACTCGACTGAAATAAAATTACTTTACATCACTTCGTGCCAGCACTACCACCAAAATATGACATATTGATATCACTGATAAACATATCAATAACTTGTCACTCAATTTTACCATCAAACTTTGAAATGAAACTTTTGCAACAATGATATATCAACAAAATAACAACTTTGTAATCTACACTTTATGAAAAACAACAATCAACCAAACCGAGAAATCAATTTTGATTGACAATAGGCCTAATAGTTAAAGTTTTCTCATGGGATTTGGTTACTTCACAGCTTACACTCTGACCACTGACACGAATGCCCATACTTTTCTACAGCTGAGTTGCCCGTGGAGTCAACTTGGGCAAGAAAACTCTGACGTGGTGGAGCACTTTAAGCTAACTTGCAGCACTGCCCTCCAGTGGTAACATGCAGTATCTCAACTTCAGATCAGCTGGACCATGGTCGATTTCAGTTGTCACCTCTGTCCCCACATAACCTATACTGCAGTGCAGAGCAGAATCAACCGTGCTCACACAAATTGTTACATGAGGTACCCAGTACTGCCTTTTAACTTTAGAGGGCAGGGCAGATAGACTTGTCATCCTAAAATCTGCAATGACTAAAGAATATGAGAGAGTCCAATTCCCAATGTGTGCATGATAATGGGATCAGGTTTTAGCTGGCAGTTAAGATATCGGAGGAACAGAACTTGTAAATGGTGGACATCGAACGCGCCCTCGTGGCGAAGACAGGGAAGATACGCCGTGAGAAACTCCTCGACAAATTGGCACAGGCACTGTCGTCGCCGTGTGTGGCGCTGCTCAAGGGGATGTGCTAGTTTCTTGAAGACCATCTGTATGGCATACGGCGAACTGAACATCACAGCCAACCTCTCTGCAACATTTCCCTGAAAAAAAAGAAAGGATTAGGAATGGAACAGGGGCCTATATCATTACACATTTTGAATTCTCATTTCTGACAAAACTGGCCTCCAATGATCATTGAGTAAGACGCCACCACCACTCAAGATATCAGGGGAGTAGGATCAACTCAAGGAGCAGCCTTACTCTACACTATAGTGTACTTTGCGGTACATGTGGAGTTATTACAACAGCTGACCATGCCCACTGATCTTGTGAGTGGAGGATCATGGACGATAAATCCATAGGAGCGCAGAGAGCTGCTATGATAGAATCAGTTGCTCCCTCGTCCACTAGATGTCTCTAGCATTTATAGATCCTGGTAATCCATGGAACTCACCCCCTCTAGGTATCCTGAACTCGATGTGTACACTTCAATCAGCCGGGACAACTTGATGATGTCACGGTCGGAACAGTGGTGAAGAAACAGGTTGATGTGTTCCTGAAATGATGAAGATTGATGTGGATTGTTCGTATAACAGCGGCAAAACTATCTCAATGCACTGGCTACATAATCTTAGGTGATCAACGGGTGAGGGTAATGCTGAATGAAGGACGATACAAGTAAACCGTCTATGGCACAGTCCATTAACTAATGACAAAGGAATCCAGTTAGTCTAAAGTTGAGAAGTTGTTGATTTCATGTGTCTGAGGATCTCCACACGCACAGTTCTTGACAAACATTACTGAGTGTGTATTTGGTTTCAACACGAAGAAACAAGACCAGATACACAGCGCCATCTTTATTAGAAGTATCGTCCATGTTGCTTTTGCAAGGAAATGGACCAGTTTGCCCAGTCATCAAGGAGATAACACTTTTGGAGATGCCCTGTTTGATAGCTTACTATACAGTCTTGTCTCTGGTAATAAAGAAAATAAATCTGTATAAAAGTTAAGGAATCTAGTCAAAGCAAACGACACATTTCCAGAAAACACGACTTCTGTATAGGGTGGACCAGTAAAATATCCAATGAACATAGATGGCGAATCACGGCTGAGTTTGGAGACAAGAGCATGCTGCTAAAGGATACATTGAAGTAGTCGTCTTTTGTTCTTGCGGTTGACACTATCACAGGCTTTGCTCGTTTAAAAAGTTCCTTATTGGACTGGACGCTCCTGCTAAACATTGCTATGGAATACTGAAAATAAAATAAAAGTTACATAGCACACAGTGTACGGCTTGGATTGGAATCTGGGTCTCTTCATTAGGCCTAGTTTTTCAGACCCGAGACTCCTGGATGGTGGCTCTTCTGTTACTAAATCATTGGATCACATGTCAAAGGTTTTCTTCAGCACTGACGATGGAAGACATGGGTTGCTGTGACCAATGAGAATGCCCGGGGTGATTCCTCAGGCGATAGTGTTGCCACAGGTTACTAGCACAACCAAGGGACGCAATTATGACATTAATACTGTATTCAGCTTAGGAGATGGGGTGTAAGGTTTTTATGCGGTGTATCATCCGTACGTCAACAAAGTTATCAGAAGAAAAATGCGTGGATAAATGTCAGGGGTCGGACTGTTACATGTCGTCTACGACTTAAAAGCATATTGTTACAGCAGCGGATGGTGCGACACCAAAATTGTCCAAACAGATTACCAATAGGTCATCTCGTCGCGATGATATCCCGAGAGATGAGCACAAAATGATCTGTGATTAAAGACGAATGATATAAAGTAGTAATCTGATGGACACCCCTGGTCGTTGACGCTAGGTGATTGTCGTGTTTTCCAAATTCTGCGGAGCAGAGACGGATAATGATATAAATATTGCCGTAAATGTTACTGATGAGATGGTAAACATTTGGTCCAGGGTGATGATGGTGATGATTACAAATTTGCTCGCGACACCATAGGTTACTTACTCTTTCCTTGCCTATCTTCACAGCTCGCCATCGAAGAAAGCAACCACCTACAATCATTATTGCTGGCAGGACAAAAACACACAGGCGTACGGGAAGAGTACCTAAATAAGAGAAAATCCACATGAAAAAGTTTTCAAAGGAACTTTCTTTTGGTGCTTGATAATGCAATACTCATGCTCCATGAAGCCAGCTGCGTAAGAAGTACAATCCATGGCATGCCGCCATAATGAATTATGGTAGATTGCTTTTATTTCTAGAATGATGTGTCTTTTCATAGTTCACGTTATTCCTGAACTATATGGGGCCCTTTTTTTGTTTTTGAAATCAAGTAGGCCTACTGATCAGCTTTGAGACCAGCTTAACTTGGACCAAATGCCAGAGGACATAAAAAGACAGGCTGATCATGAGAGTTTTCTTTTATTAACATTTACCGACAGATTACACGATCAATCAAGGAGTCAACAAAGTTTAACTTCTGACTCCATGAAAACTACACAGCTGCGATTCAACGGGATTATGGGGATAAAGATGACAGAAAAATATCATCAAAGTAGGCAGTTATGATCGCAGCTAATCAAGCAGACGTGAGCATTTTATTCAATCAGAGAAAACTTTACTTTAGCGGTAGTAAAAAAGACAACAACAGTTTTTTCAACTCAAAACCGCGGTACTTTCAATTTCAACTTACCGGTAGTATTATCTGGGTAAAGAACAATCACACAAATAAACGCGATGCACCATGATGCGAAGAACGATAGGAGAATGATGGTAGGGACGGCTGAATAGATCCAGGACATGCGCTGGCCGTACTCCTCTCGACCAATCATCTTGACCAGTTCTGCATATTCGCTTCCTGAGATCTGCAGCAAAAGAAATTGACCAATGAATGTACAAGGTCTGTTTTCCGTGGCAAGTCAGAAATCCAAAAGACGACATTGCTGAAGTTGATAGCGGGCCACAAGAAGACATTGCTGAAGTAGATAGCGGGCAACAAGAAGACATTGCTGAAGTTGATAGCGGGCCACAAGATGACATTGCTGAAGTTGATAGCGGGCCACAAGAAGACATTGCTGAAGTTGATAGTGGGCCACAAGAAAACATTGCTGAAGTTGATAGCGGGCCACAAGAAGACATTGCTGAAGTTGATAGCGGGCCACAAGAAAACTGCTGTCATAATCGTGAAGTATCCTAATCATAGAGGTGTTGATGGAGATGATAGGCCTACATGTGGGATTGAAAGTTTGATGATGTTGATAGATAAGTTGGGAACTCAAGAGAGTGTCAATTAAGCTGGATGCAAGAACACAGAAATCTCAGCAAGATATTAATCTCTGCAAGTTTTATGTTCGTGACAACGGCTCAAAGACACAATCTTTGACCTCGCAGAGTGTGCTGCCAAGATGGACTGTCAAATCAAAATCAGTTGACACACAGGATTGTAGGCCTAAACTTGGGAAATGTACAATGGGTTTGGATCTGTATTTCGAATGTTTGTCTTCCACCCTTGTCTTCTGGACTAGAATCCTTTCATCTTAAACCGACACGAGAGTAAACAAGACCCAAACAGACGACAGAATATCATGGAACGCAATACCGATATAAGAATAGGATTACATCAAGATGCCCGTCGTCAAAAATAACCAATATCTAATTTTCACTTCTTCTGAGAAGACAGGCTCAGATGGCCGTCATTTTTTCAAAAAGGCTGAAACTCTATAACAGTATCGGCTGACCTTTCTCGCAGAAGTAAGACCTGGGGGTCTTACAAGGTTCATGTTGATAAGTTGTGTTTTTCTCAGATAGGATGATGGGTTTTGCAGTTGTGGCAGAACAAGATAGACGATATCTTTCAATGGACAGATTGTCTTGCTTCAACTCTCAACTAAGGACAGCACTGGACAGTCTCGAGGCAGTCTATCGAGAGGCTCTATGGTATTTGAGAGACGGATGGAATCTCACCACCACTTCCTTTCGTAGACTTTTTAATCGGGAGTCATTACTGGGAGGGATCATCTCAGAGTATCAAGACACCTCTCAATTAAGGACAACATACGTCAGTCCCAAGTGCATCCCTAACAGAGAGGTTCCACTCTACTTGGCCAATATACTACATCAATTGATTTCCAATATAATATGCCAATTAAGTGATGAATTCATTATGGGAAGCCGCGGAGGATATGGAAATAGTTCGGCCGTATGTTGGCAGAGTCAGTATAGCGTAACGTAGTGGAGCACTGACCTCTGCGAAGGAGTGTGCTTCGAACCAAGGCCTTCGAACAATACTAGAGGTGTTGGTTGAACCTCGTCCCAAGACCCTCTAGTGTCAAGATTGACATTTTGGTTCCAAAAGCCGCCGCTAGGGAACCAAAATGCTGCAGAGGTGCAAAAACACCAAACAACATGGCCGCTGCTGCACACTTGCCCAACGATGTGCAAGAAGAAGATGCCTCTGAATTACAGTTCCCAAAGGGTAATAAACGAAATTAATGTATAGAGTGAATCTATAGAATATACACAACAGTTTGTACCTGATTTGTAGTCCACTACTGTTTGGAGTTGTGTTTTCATAGACCGGATTCTGTGCTATTTTTTGGGCTAGGCTTAGGGCTTCGTCCCCGTGCATTTCCCTGTGCATTCATGGCATGGCATGGCCCCTGGTCTGGGCCCTAGGTCTATACTCAGTCCCAGGCCTAACGGGCTAGCCTATGTCTTTCATTTCTTTTTCAGAATTTGAAAATGCAGAGACGCTTCTTATCTCAGAGGTGAAGATGTTACTTGAGCACAGGTAAAGTCGAGACTACGGTTAGGCCTACTACTACGACGTTGTACGATGTCGACAAGAAAGCGCCGAGATCGAGACAAAGATTGCTAGATCATCCCGTGTTTTAGAAAAATTCTTGAAAGCATAGCCTAGGCCCCTAGATAGTTCTGTTCATTGTTTTATTTGTCGTAGCAATTCCAAGTTATCACCACCTTTCCTGTCCTTGAAATACGTTGTTGGATTTTATATTCTTCCAATTTTTCTAGGAAACAGCAGAATGAGAGTGCCGAAGAGGAACAAGAATTATCGGAAGTTTTTATGAAGACATTGAACTACACACAGAGGTTTAGTCGGTTTAAAAACAGAGAAACCATTGCAGCTGTCAGAAAGTAAGTAAAAATATTGAGTTGATCGCTGCGCCCCAAATCTCACGACATTATTGGCTGTACAGAAAATATTGGATGAAAAAGGAAACTAAAGTGCCTGGGGAAACCTCCTGTGTTATCAAAGAGTGTCGACATCCTCTCTCAGTCAGTAGCCTACCTTGTTCCTTAAACATTCCCCATTCTTTCCAGTGCTTTGATGCAGAAAACTCTCCACAAATTTGAACTAGCAGCACTTGCAAATCTGTGTCCAGAAACAGCAGAAGAGGCAAAGGCTCTAGTACCAAGGTAAGCCCATGATAAATGAACCTAACCCTGCCTTACAGGATTGTTTTGGCAATTAGCTTTCAGTTGAGTTTCACCGTCTGAAGCCTGCTTGCTCTGTGGCTTTTCTCTGATGAAAGACATATTTTTCTTGTTTCCAGTCTTGAAGGTCGGTTTGAAGACGAGGAATTACAAAGTTTACAGGATGATATACAAAACAAGAGAAGCTTCCAGTATTGATCATCAGGAAGGACATTTTCTTGGCCTGTGGCAATTGCATTTTGTGACTTGGTGAAGCTGTCTGAGCTATGGACGTTGTGAAATCATGGCAAGGTCTTGTTTGTCTGTGAATTTGAAATCACTGCCCACTCCTGGAGTTTGTAATATGACTTGTCGCATCCAGGAATCATGTTGTCTTTGCAGCCATATCAATGTATGGATTCAGATTGGGAATTTGTTCGTTATTGATTCTGGAGTCTAGGGATCATGGGAACTCAGTGGTTTTAAAGCAAAGTGACAATCTGGAAACTCGTAGAAAAGCATTGAAATGACACAATTTCCAGAAACTTCAAATTTATTTAAAATTTTGATGAACTGTACAAGGATTGCAACAAGAGGATAAGTGACATTACTGTTTGTCCAAGAAACATTGATCAACTCCAATATTTGCTCACAGAAACGTTCTCAATCATGACTAGAATAATGTACGACCAGAAAACGCTAATAACTGACCTTATCAACACTGTAAGAAAATGTATCAAGAAATGATTTTATTGTAAAATGAATGGTGAATATGTCGACTGCCAGTACACTCTATGAATACTAAAAAGACACTGTACATGTACAATTATCTCTTGTCCATCTCATTGTTACCTAGTAGTGTACCATATTGTAACTGTTGGGGGTTTACAATAATAGTGGTATTTCTACTATTCCCAGGTTGATGAATTGAAACATCTGTGCATATCTGGCTGTTTTTACATGGAGAGATTTCAGTGCGATTAGTCAAAGAAAACATCTGATGATAAAGCTGACTATGGCTCAGTTACAAGCCAGAATGTAGAAAGTAGGTTAACTACAAAATGGTCTTCTCCATCTTCAAATAGCTGACAAAAAACAAAGTTATTCACACTCGACTGAAATAAAATTACTTTACATCACTTCGTGCCAGCACTACCACCAAAATATGACATATTGATATCACTGATAAACATATCAATAACTTGTCACTCAATTTTACCATCAAACTTTGAAATGAAACTTTTGCAACAATGATATATCAACAAAATAACAACTTTGTAATCTACACTTTATGAAAAACAACAATCAACCAAACCGAGAAATCAATTTTGATTGACAATAGGCCTAATATTTAAAGTTTTCTCATGGGATTTGGTTACTTCACAGCTTACACTCTGACCACTGACACGAATGCCCATACTTTTCTACAGCTGAGTTGCCCGTGGAGTCAACTTGGGCAAGAAAACTCTGACGTGGTGGAGCACTTTAAGCTAACTTGCAGCACTGCCCTCCAGTGGTAACATGCAGTATCTCAACTTCAGATCAGCTGGACCATGGTCGATTTCAGTTGTCACCTCTGTCCCCACATAACCTATACTGCAGTGCAGAGCAGAATCAACCGTGCTCACACAAATTGTTACATGAGGTACCCAGTACTGCCTTTTAACTTTAGAGGGCAGGGCAGATAGACTTGTCATCCTAAAATCTGCAATGACTAAAGAATATGAGAGAGTCCAATTCCCAATGTGTGCATGATAATGGGATCAGGTTTTAGCTGGCAGTTAAGATATCGGAGGAACAGAACTTGTAAATGGTGGACATCGAACGCGCCCTCGTGGCGAAGACAGGGAAGATACGCCGTGAGAAACTCCTCGACAAATTGGCACAGGCACTGTCGTCGCCGTGTGTGGCGCTGCTCAAGGGGATGTGCTAGTTTCTTGAAGACCATCTGTATGGCATACGGCGAACTGAACATCACAGCCAACCTCTCTGCAACATTTCCCTGAAAAAAAAGAAAGGATTAGGAATGGAACAGGGGCCTATATCATTACACATTTTGAATTCTCATTTCTGACAAAACTGGCCTCCAATGATCATTGAGTAAGACGCCACCACCACTCAAGATATCAGGGGAGTAGGATCAACTCAAGGAGCAGCCTTACTCTACACTATAGTGTACTTTGCGGTACATGTGGAGTTATTACAACAGCTGACCATGCCCCCTGATCTTGTGAGTGGAGGATCATGGACGATAAATCCATAGGAGCGCAGAGAGCTGCTATGATAGAATCGGTTGCTCCCTCATCCACTAGATGTCTCTAGCATTTATAGATCCTGGTAATCCATAGAACTCACCCCCTCTAGGTATCCTGAACTCGATGTGTACACTTCAATCAGCCGGGACAACTTGATGATGTCACGGTCGGAACAGTGGTGAAGAAACAGGTTAATGTGTTCCTGAAATGATGAAGATTGATGTGGATTGTTCGTATAACAGCGGCAAAACTATCTCAATGCACTGGCTACATAATCTTAGGTGATCAACGGGTGAATNCGCGATGATATCCCGAGAGATGAGCACAAAATGATCTGTGATTAAAGACGAATGATATAAAGTAGTGCATCAGGCTTATGTCAACAGACTATCTGATGGACACCCCTGGTCGTTGACGCTAGGTGATTGTCGTGTTTTCCAAATTCTGCGGAGCAGAGACGGATAATGATATAAATATTGCCATAAATGTTACTGATGAGATGGTAAACATTTGGTCCAGGGTGATGATGGTGATGATTACAAATTTGCTCGCGACACCTTAGGTTACGGGTACTTACTCTTTCCTTGCCTATCTTCACAGCTCGCCATCGAAGAAAGCAACCACCTACAATCATTATTGCTGGCAGGACAAAAACACACAGGCGTACGGGAAGAGTACCTAAATAAGAGAAAATCCACATGAATAAGTTTTCAAAGGAACTTTCTTTTGGTGCTTGATAATGCAATACTCATGCTCCATGAAGCCAGCTGCATAAGAAGTACAATCCATGGTATGCCGCCATAATGAATTATGGTAGATTGCTTTTATTTCTAGAATGATGTGTCTTTTCATAGTTCACGTTATTCCTGAACTATATGGGGCCCTTTTGTTTTTGAAATCAAGTAGGCCTACTGATCAGCTTTGAGACCAGCTTAACTTGGACCAAATGCCAGAGGACATAAAAAGACAGGCTGATCATGAGAGTTTTCTTTTATTAACATTTACTGACAGATTACACGATCAATCAATGAGTCAACAAATTTTAACTTCTGACTCCATGAAAACTACACAGCTGCGATTCAACGGGATTATGGGGATAAAGATGACAGAAAAATATCATCAAAGCAGGCAGTTATGATCGCAGCTAATCAGGCAGACGTGAGCATTTTATTCAATCAGAGAAAACTTTACTTATGGGTAGTAAGAAAGACAACAGAGTTTTTTCAACTCAATACTTAAAATTTCCACTTACCGGTAGTATTATCTGGGTAAAGAACAATCACACAAATAAACGCGATGCACCATGATGCGAAGAACGATAGGAGAATGATGGTAGGGACGGCTGAATAGATCCAGGACATGCGCTGGCCGTACTCCTCTCGACCAATCATCTTGACCAGTTCTGCATATTCACTTCCTGAGATCTGCAGCAAAAGAAATTGACCAATGAATGTACGGTACCGGTACAAGGTCTGTTTTCCGTGGCAAGTCAGAAATCCAAAAGATGACATTGCTGAAGTTGATAGTGGGCCACAAGAAAACATTGGTGAAGTTGATAGTGGGCCACAAGATTGCTGAAGTTGATAGCGGGCCACAAGAAAACATTGCTGAAGTTGATAGCGGGCCACAAGAAAACATTGCTGAAGTTGATAGCAGGCCACAAGAAGACATTGCTGAAGTTGATAGCGGGCCACAAGAAAACTGCTGTCATAATCGTGAAGTATCCTAATCATAGAGGTGTTGATGGAGATGATACATGTGGGATTGAAAGTTTGATGATGTTGATAGAAAAGTTGGAAACTCGAGAGTTTAAAGCTAGTCACACACAGATGGAAATCTCATGAGATCATTTCTGCAGGTTATGTCCATGACACAGCTCATCTTTGACCTCGCAGACTGTGTTGCCAAAGATGGACTGTAAAAATCAAAATCAACACACACAGGATTGTAGCCCTAAACTTGGGAAATGTACAATGGGTTTGGATCTGTATTTCGAATGTTTGTCTTCCACCCTTGTCTTCTGGACTAGAATCCTTTCATCTTAAACCGACACGAGAGTAAACAAGACCCAAACAGACGACAGAATATCATGGAACGCAATACCGATATAAGAATAGGATTACATCAAGATGCCCGTCGTCAAAAATAACCAATATCTAATTTTCACTTCTTCTGAGAAGACAGGCTCAGATGGCCGTCATTTTTTCAAAAAGGCTGAAACTCTATAACAGTATCGGCTGACCTTTCTCGCAGAAGTAAGACCTGGGGGTCTTACAAGGTTCATGTTGATAAGTCGTGTTTTTCTCAGATAGGATGATGGGTTTTGCAGTTGTGGCAGAACAAGATAGAGGATATCTTTCAATGGACAGATTGTCTTGCTTCAACTCTCAACTAAGGACAGCACTGGACAGCTTCGAGGCAGTCTATCGAGAGGCTCTATGGTATTTCATTTGAGAGACAGATGGAATCTGACCACCACTTCCTTTCATAGCCTTTATAATCGGGAGTCATTACTGGGAGGGATCACCTCAGAGTATCAGGACACCTCTCAATTAAGGACAACATACGTCAGTCCCAAGTGCACCACTAGAGAGGTTAAGATAACGTTCCGACTCCAACTCCAGAGGACTCTTTTTTGGGGAACTACGTCATCAAATACAACGAGGTTTTCCAAAGCAATGGTGTGTACTCACTCAGGAGAACGAATAGAACCCACCTGAGTGGTAAATTTCTCGTCAACTTGAAAAATCCGAATTTTAGCACCTCGGAGTCGGAGTGGGAGTGGGAGTCGGACCAGATCTTAACCTCTCTACTAACAGAGAGGTTCCACTCTACTTGGCCAATATACTACATCAATTGATTTCCAATATAATATGCCAATTAAGTGATGAATTCATTATGGGATCCTATAATAATCGCACGACAGATTACATACGAAACACAGTATGACTACTTCCCGATAAGTAATCAGATCACAGGCCAAACTAAGTAGATGTGATATAAAATGGTATTGGCTTTCATCCATCGGAAACTGTTTACCTGTATTGGTTAATCACTGAAGAGCGGCATAGAAACTAGACAATAGGACAAACACCGCAGTTGTGTTGTGATGGGCTGACCAAACTTAGTTTTATTGCCGAGACCGAAGACAACTGTTCTGACACTCTGCCCCTTGCTTTGCTGGGTGACCAAACTTGAGAGTACATGTGTGGGGGGTCTAGGAAAACCCGGCGGATGTCACTGAGTGATCAGCAAGGGATGTCAGATTGCTTGTGCATTGATCTGCTACTGTTCACCTGTTACGAAGTACATTTCACCAAGGCCATTAACACTTTCCTCAAATACGACATCCGCCCGGTTTTTCCTAGACCGTCACACATATTTGATCCCTGACCGGTGGATGGCAATGATAATTGTATGAGACATGATCAAGATAATATAATGATGGTGCACAGTAACCTGCCCTCCCAACTCGCTATTCCTCATACTCACAGAGATCTCTTGGCTGTAGAAAGGGTTAGGAACCTCCTCCGGGTCGAAGATTAAAAAGGCCTTCCAACACCCTTCAATCCTGGCACTGATATTGCACAGCAACTGACCGTTGCTAAAACCTGATGAAGAAGAGACGGTTAGACAAACTTGAAGTAACACGAAGTCTCAAAATGGATTTGAAATTCAAGACAGCTCCACTGAGGCTAGGTTAGGTGCATCACGCTGCTCATGTGCAGCAGCACCATAAGTCAGAGGAGAGGAACAGCTTGTCAATTCACTGCAGGGTAACTCCCTATAACTCCTCAAATGCTGTACCTACCTGGAGATGAGGACACTATCGACCACATTGTACTTGTTGATTCACTCGCATGGACACCATCTGAAAAGGGTAAGACATGTATGTGACACCACCTGAAGCGCTTTGAGACCGTGTTACAGTGGAAAGCGCTGTATAAAAGCCTAACATTATCATCATTACTGTTGTTTATTCAATAGTCTTCAATATCCTAAAGTCAGTAATACCCTAACACCATCTAAGGCATAGCATCTTTGACAAGGTTATCATATGATCTCTGGGGACAGAATACAAAGGGTATAATACACAGACAATGAATGCCAAAATAAGTTCCTAAGCAAGGTATTTAAGTATCATCATTTGTAGGAGGATTGAGATGAGACTTTGATCTCTAAGCCATTTGGGACCAAGTTCTAAGTTCTTTGAATCTCCTGTAACAAGGTTCAAGGGAAGTCTGTAGATGATGGCAAGGTTGAGCCATCGAATGAATACCGGTACAAAAGGTGCTCCTCCAAGTAGAGTTTTCTCATGCGAGTTGGCTTTCAATATGCAAGTCACCATTTGAGTTTCCATATAGCTTCCTCCTTGACCAATGACACAAACAACTGGTCATAGTTTCTACGACTGAGTTTCTACGACTGAGTTGTCCATAGAGAGGTAACTTGCATGAAGAAATTCTCATGTAGAAGAGCACCTTTCGCTTCTTTAGTACCGGTACTGGTAAGTGATTGTTATCAGAGTATCAGAGTAGTGGGTTTGAATCCCGTAGGAAGCGATGTCTTTCACCTTAGAAACCCGTTTCTATTTCTATGTTCATCAAAGTATCTATAATCTGGTGTGGAAAAGAGGATGTCTTGTCAGACACCTGTAGCCATTCTGCACCTACTCCCACCATCAGAGGTAACTGCCCGAGAACCCGTTGATTGGTGAGGAAACCTGCCGTCAAACATCGCGAACACTCTCACGTCATCCACTGATTGTGTTATCAGAGTGAATACTCAGACAGGGTTATGGTATCTCCTGCCTAATTCTGTCATCTCAGTCAATATGAACCCTCGGTCAGGAAATGATGGTCACTAATGGGGGCTGACGGACAGGTTAACAACAGCAACAACGATAGAGTGCTGTGTGCCGTAGCAGTGGAATATCGCGCCATTGCTTTCCTGTTGTAGTTTGTGAACAATCTTGTCCCCAGAGGCCAATTGCTCCTTTACTTTTGAGGGAGTTTTAAACAGCGCCCCCTAGGTCAAGATTTCTTCCTGAAGTCAGGCAGCGTTAAAAAGGGATGCACTACCATCTTCCAGACGAGATTTTCACGATCACGCCACATTCCACGCTCTACGTCTTCAGCATCGCAACGCTGACTTTTTCTGCTGCAATCAATGCGTGGAAAGCGTGAATTCAATTTGTGAAAAGATTCCCGCCAACTGCCATCAAATATTTAAGCTAATATTGCGATCAAAGTATGGAAACTTTTAGCCTCAAACACGATTACCATCAGCACCAGGGAAGCGAGATGATTTTGTCGATGAAGGAACTCAATTCAGCTTAAAGAATATCAATAATAAGGCCAGGTATTGAGCCTTTTTTAATCCGCTAAACGTCAAGGTTAGTTTTTTACACCATAGATTATCTAAGGGTGGCTGCGCAGAGTGAAGTCGTGTATGCACGTGGCTGGAAGGATACCACAGTTCAGTTGCCACGCAATGGGCCTTGATGTGCAGGGTGTCAGAGGATTAGAGGATTGAATCGACAAAATCTCAAGAGGTAGCTCTTTTGCAGCGAGATGGGGTCCGCTGCCCAAAGAGAGGGGATGCTGACACAACTGTGTCACAGAGCATCAGCGCCATCTGTTGGTGGCCATCAGAACCATGTGGAGGCCCTCACTGGCAGAAGGTGAATACCTTCAGAGCTATTGAAATCCCAACAGGGGACGATTACAACTCAAAAGCATTTCATTAATCAGAACAATCACTTGGAAAATCTATCAACAGGCAGGTCATATGGCGCATAGGCCAATAGTACACCTGATTAAACGATTCACCAAAGTGCTGGATAATACGCTGTCAGTGTCACAAGCAATACTGCGATCATTCGACCGTGATAATCAAGCCCACAAGTGAGAGATCTGGTTGCCGAGTGACGAGGATGCATATGTACGAGATCAGCCGACCGTGACGTCGTGTAAAGTGCTGGTTTTCCTCATCAATGATTCGTCAGTCGAGGAGACACACGGACGCCGGGGCGGACAGAATGATATAGGAATCGACAGCGAGATACCATGGTGATGCCAATAACAGTTATGAGGTTATCATTCAGCAGGCTTACTCGTGCTTGTTTTAGCAATACAAAGACCATACATGCAATACTTCAGAATTTCCCCCATTCTTACCAAACTTACCATGTTGCAGAGCCAGCAGAAGCCTATTCCAATAATTCTTGCTGTGAACACTGATATAGTTCAACATTTTCAACGCATCTGGAATCTCACAGTCTTCAAGGACAACAATTATCACTCGTTGTTTATGTTGCGATATCGCCGTGATATGCGCGATCGTCTCTTCATATTGTAGCCACGTATTCTCCACGTAACTCGGCGACAGAACAATTATTATCCTCTCACTAAGCATAATGGAACAGACAATATTTTGTATCTCCGACACATTTTTATCGTAGTCCCGTTGGTCGAAACATGTTTTGAAACAATACGGTTCTGCCTCAAGGCGGTGTATAAGGTCCTCCTCCACCCAATGTCGATCATTTGCATTATAAGACACGAACGCATGATAACGGTATTTCTCATCGAGTCTGTGTGCAGGGATTTGTAGATCCTCTATACACAGGGAAATGTGCCACATATATATTATACATATATCACATATATAATATATATACATTAATATATATGAATCGGATATATAAAATGCTAGACACCTTCTGGATATCCGTGGTTGTATATATATTATATATGCAGTGTATATATAATATATATAATATAATATATATATAATGGCCATCATGCTACATATATGATATATTCATATTTATTTTCATTTCATATATATATTAGATATATAGGTGGATTTATTGCTATTTTGACTAAAAAGTACACACTGAAATATTGTTATTTACACATAATTTTATTGAGATCAATATTTACACGGAGAATCAGTTACAGAGAACATTAGAATAATACAGCGTTGATCGGTATTATACATGGAGAATGTCTAGCAGAGAACAGTTGAATTNGTATTCTTGGTGGAAGAAAGCATCGAGGAACTCGTTGAGTTGGGGTATTGTGTGACATGATATTAGAATATCACGGATGATTGAAGGAATATTCAACCGTGATATCATCAGAACAGACAATTTCATCATCAGAAATCAGAGAATTTTTGCACGCCATTTGGAAGTTTGCAGTCTTCCACTGCACAACACGCTTCACCTTTCGAGTCCCAAAGGCTGCGATTACATAGAGGTATACAGTATACAGACACGCCAGTCAACAATGGGTTCACAGTCACAAACACTTTGTGAAACCTTTGTCAACCGGCATGATCGTATACCATATACCTCAATGTAAATTGTAATCGCACCTCACAAATTCAAAATGAATCTTGTGAAATCATTTGTGCTTGATATGTCTCCACTTTTCTAAGCAGATTAACCTGAATTGTTAGGCAGACCATCAAATGGACTCCAAAGTCCTATCTACCCCATGACCTTCACCAAAAAGGTCAATTGAGAACGAGGTCAAAGACAAAACTATATTTTTGAGGGTATTGGAGCCTGATTGTTTTTCTATTAGTTCATGGCTGATTGATCACATCTCACCAAATCATTCTCACAATGGTTCTCACTTTTTCCCACCGTGAGAACAGAGACATGTGAGGAGTTTAACGGCAATTGATTTTCTCCGAGACCTTGAAGGAGACTCAGGCTGTCTGTCTCGAAAGATTTAAATCAAATCTGCTATTGAAATTGATGACACGGCTTTGTGGAGAACACAATATATTGTGATCGAGT
Organism: Notospermus geniculatus; assembly: GCA_002633025.1. NCBI lineage: Eukaryota > Metazoa > Nemertea > Pilidiophora > Heteronemertea > Lineidae > Notospermus > Notospermus geniculatus. The sequence goes on from NMRB01001173.1 coordinate 103,123, forward strand.
TTTGTCCCTTTCAAAACTCCCTAATTTCAAAGCATTGCCTAAGGAAGCGATAATCAACAGACATTACTTTGAAGGAATCAGACGTTCAAAGCAGGACAGGCAAGGGTGTTACAGATCATTGGATTCGGAGGAATTTGATTGCTTGGCTGCCCCCTCTGCAGTTAGAGACTCAACGGATCATCATGCGAGAAACTTTAGTGGTAGAGTGTCAAGACACTGAATTTTAGTGCGAGGAGGCACCAGGTTCAAATCTAGCTGACACAGGGCACTCAGTGGTAGAGAACTATGAGCAGTCATTTTGTGTCCCTGGACAAGACATAAGCCATAGGAAACCAATAGGGAGGTTGAGATCAGCAACTTATCACGGATCCTTTTCGTATACGGACAGAATTCTGTACAACAAGGACTTTGTGTACATTTTGATCCGTATACGTATAAGGATCCATCATTAGGGAGATCTCAACCTCCCTAATGAAGGTGAATTCCCCAACCTATGGCAAGACAGAGTTTGGAACATACTCTAATGTCTCATACTCTAATGTCTCATACTCTAATGTCTCATACTCTAATGTCTCATACTCTAATGTCTCATACTCTAATGTCTCATACTCTAATGTCTCATACTCTAATGTTTCATACTCTAACGTTTCATAAAAAGGAAGGAGTTGTTGACATCCAGAAATGGTGAGTGGTCTCAACACCGACATATCTGCCCCCCACAAGGGAGAGAAAAACAGGCGCTGATAATACAGGGAAGACTCTATCAAATATATTTTTGCAAAATCTTTGCAGACCAGACAAAGGAACAACGATATATGCTTTGACACTAAAGTACATCCCTCAAAAGAAGAGGAAATGATGTACAAAGAAACCGGTGAGATAGAAAATAGGAGTTGTTGGATGAAGGCGGAGGACAATCTGGCATCCTCCAGAGGGCTTCCGACGGTAAGGTGAAGATGGAAAGGAAGTCACTATCTTTAGGTAAATAAAGGCTTTGATGTCATGTCCTCTCTGTAGGGATTTGACTTGACTTCAGACAGGGATGGAGTTTGCTAAATGTGGGTATCTCTGGCAGCGGATGGCATTTACCTTAAAGAAATATTGGGTCATGAGCTGCGAGCTCTGACTTCTCTCATTATTAGCTCTTTAGACATTTGGTAATTTGTATGTTACACAGGAGGAAACCTACACTGGGGGAGTGTCAACTAGAGTTGCCCTCTCTATCACATGAGTACTGGGAATCAAACTCGAGATCTCCGAGATGACAGGCGCTAATGGTTTCCAGCTTACTACTGTTACATGCCACCTCTGCCAGCTAAAGTTTGGGTCTTGTAAGATAGTTGGCCCGGGTTCTCACACTGTGCACAAGGTTAATTCAATGAAATACCAATCATAACTCAAGTAGCCACTGTCCAGTCTATTCAGGTCAGTCTCGATCTCCACACCGAACGATCATTCGTACGGCTGCCTCTTGAGACGCGGATAATCATGAATGCTGACTGGTGTAAACCGCCGATCGAGAAACGGCGCCGGGCGAATTGTCAAGAATAAGTTCATCAATAACTTCGTCCAGTCGCTGCCATTCACGCGTAACATAGCCATGGTTTATAATGAAACACAGATATGTTTTCATGGAAGCGGTAGCGTTACCTTGGCTTCTAATTAAATAATGATAGAAATACGACAGACCACTAACATTGGACCCATTAGGTGAAATGAATAAATCCATTTCTTGTAAGAACTCATATTTCACACAGATTTACCGCGTCATTTTTATCGTCTTGTCGATTACACAACAGAGAAACCTGAGGCCATAGCGAGGCGGGAGAATCACAGATCAATAGTTGAATCAACCGAGGCTGCGGTGACTGCCACTGTCATTACATTGGTTTCCGATAAGAAACACAACCAACGTTTTCTAACCAGGCTAATAACTTCATTAGAATTTGCGAAAGTTGTGGAAGCTTTCACGCAGCACAAATACGAATCTTAACAACAGAGATCAGCCAATGTGATGCTGGTCCATTTTAATGGCCGCCGCGGTTAACGACCGAGAATTGTATTTTCAACTTCGGTGCGTTGTCAGGCGCTGTTTCAAACTCATGTGATCAAACTGTTCTTTCATGTCTATTTGCCTTTGGGAGAAACTAAGACTCAATTTTCAAAGTGTTTGTCTCAACATATACTGGTCGCATCGCGGTTGCAAGATTGCAACCACCAAACAAGCTGTGACACATTAAGGTTATTCAACTTCAGTTGACCACAACTAGACATTACAGGCACCTCTTCACGTGAGACTTTTCATGCGCAAGGTGGCTCTCTATATGGGCAACTACCCTCTGTGTAAGATGTAATGATGAACTGCCTCACTGAGAGCCAGCTTGCCCGAGAAAACCTCATATTGAGAAGCACCTTCAACAAAAGCACGATACTGATGGATAAACTAAATCACTAGAAAATCAAGCAACTGATAGAACAAAGAAATGTCAAAAAGTGAAAGAAATAAAGTGATCACGAGAAGTAATGATTGAAGAAAAGAATCAAAGGCTTCCATCAAGTGATGAACGTGGCCACGCGTGATGTAAAGTGCCATTGGCTTGCACGAGAGGTTCTTGTGGCGACAAAAGCATTAATTGGGAGGAAGATAGTTATCTTTGATAGCATTGTGCCGGTTATTGATTCTTAATGGATGGCGATGATTTGTAGTCCGCTGTTTGTTGAAATCTTCGTGCAGAAGGAAAGATGGAGTGGTTTGTGAGGGGAAGGCAAGGCCGGTGCTGTTTCTCCGAGGAGAACCTTGTTAAGGCCTAGCCAAAAGAAGGCTCAATTTGCAAGCATGAAATAGGCGTTGTAAGGTCCTTTAAAAATAGAATATGGGTCAGGTGAAAGCTTGCAGGCCGAAGACTGAGGATAAATAGCTGGAGTACCCTGAGACCATTTCAGAAGTTGAAATTTTCAACTTTACGAGTGACGATATGACAGACCACCTACCGGGTCAAACATTGACAAAAACAAAGCTGAAATGTACATACCTCTGAATGAATGGTAACTCACATACTTAAAGGAAGTCATCCTAGAATTGGACCACAAACATCAAGCCACAAATATCCGCAGCATTGAGGCTGAGAGGAAAGACGCCATTGCATGGTCAACGTAGAATGCCAATGCGATGTTTGCATAAAAACAAATTTACGGCACGACACCTTGTGCCACAGTTGCGCCGAGATCCCTCACCTAGCTGTTTCTTATTTTCTTGTAGCAAGATAAAAGATGTTTTTTTAAGGAGAACAATGCGGCCAGCGTATGGCCGACGGTCAATATGCATGAAACATGGTACGGTAGAGAAACGTACTGGACCCAAGATCAAAGTGAGAAGAGAAAACCTAAGGCCATCTCATTATTAACCAAAGACTCTTTTGAGGCGGAACACGAAAAAGTTCAAAGTAGCACCTGAATGACTTGTTCAGCTTGTGAAATTTTTTACCATATTTGTTGATAAAAATGCAGCCTGTCTTTCTGATGCGAGTGCGAGGTTTGGCAGGTGTTACCACTTGTCATTCTCTCAAGAAAACTGCTAACATAACCTTGATTTTGATGCCAGATATCTTTGACTGAGGCCCAGCAGGAAGAAAACTTGTAGATTTCTGCGCTGGATTTCTCGAGATTCTGCCACAAAAGAATACAACCTGGAATTTTGACGATGATTCCATCATGAGTAGAATGGAAAACAGCACCAGATTTTAGGAAAAAGAATGACTTTTAGACCCGTATTTTAGAACGCTCCTCAACGTAAAGGAGTTCCTCAAGGCTGTTGTTCTCAACAGAATGATAGCCTTGAGGAACTCCTTTACGTTGAGGAGCGTTCTAAAATACGGACCACTGTGTTTTTCAATCAGATTTGTACACAGGTTCTCTCAGATCTGTCAGGATCAAATTGATATCGATGACCTAACACTTAGTAACAGCCGCTGCAAGGACAGAAGTGAAATCAAATCAACGAAGCGAAAGGAAAAGTTCTGTAATAAAATCCTCCTGAGTGACTCTTAATTTGAGATAGACAAAGGTGCTACTCCTGGTGTGTGATTTGTTGGCCATGCTAGTGTCGACACGCTGCCTGGTGATTAACAGAAGATATTAAGATTGATAAGCTGAGAATGTTGTTGCTATCAGAGTCTTGCCAACAACAACAACAAACATGGTGAGAGGAATACAACAAATCTAACCATGACGCAGTGCAGCGTAAAGCAGTAGGCTACCAGCCACTTGACGGTTGTGGGTTCGATTCTCAGGATTACCTATTCCTCATGTGACATGTGATGGATACTTGTCTCTCAATGGCAGCATTCAGCCCTCTCAAGTTTGCACTTGTCCAGTGTCTAATGTGTGAACAGAAAGGGCCTAACTATTGCTAACAACTGTGGGAGGATCCCTCGGGAAAGAATCAAGTCCAGCGTTCACACCTCACAAGCATATTGTAAGTTTCAAGAGCAAAAACAACTCCATCAACAAAAACCTGCTTATCTTATCAATAAGAATGTTGTTTCTTCACGAACTCGAGAGAAACACGAAACATCACTGAAGGACAGCACAGCGGTGATAGGTTACACTTTCCTCTAAAATATGTTTTTGAACTATTTGAAGAATGCTGGAACAAAACCAGAGAATCACACCTGTTCCTATACTGAGCCTTCATTACCAAGCCTCATACATGGTATCTTACAGCTTCAAATTGGCCTATTGGGCAAAAAAGCCAGTTAAGTCTAAAGAAGTCCCACGTGTTCATACGTGAAGCTTGTCGGAAGTCACAGAAGTTGTCCTTGAAAAGACTTAGAAATCTCACCAGTTGCAGAAAAGGACTCACCAGAAGTCTCAGTTGGAGTAAGGAACTCAGAAAAGTCTCACAAGTTGAAGAAAGGAACTTAGAGAAGTCTCACAAGTTGAAGTAAGGGACTTGAAAAGTGTCACAAGGTGAAATAAGGGACGTAAAGAAGTCTCTCAAGATGAAATAAGGCCGAACTTACCAGAGGTTTCACACGCCGTGTACTTGGAACTACCGGTACCCTTCTTCTCCATCGCCAGAGTAACAAGTTCTTTCAGAGTTTTGAATCTTTTATCAGTACTTGTAGAATCCACAGAGGCCATCTTGTCAAAATACCTCAAATAAGCAACATGGAATCGTTCTTCATCACAAAATGTTGTTGCTTTTCATTGGTCAGAGATGCACAACTAGCCAAGCACCTTGTAATGTGACGTAGTCTGAAATTGCTAATAAATTGGTCAACCAAGACAGACAGGTTCCAAACCACTCTGATGACTTGTCTGAGATTACAAACCCTGCTGTGAATAGGCACCAAAAATCCAATACAACGAATTGTCCAAAGACCAAGGAAAGGGTCAGCAACTACATCTGAATTTCCAGTTCCTGCTAGCAATGAGAAGTGAAGATGTATCCCTCACACACAGGATCCAAAGGAAATAAACAACTTGATGATTGCACCGAGTCTTTGAACAGTGTCCACCGGAGATAAAAGAAATGGATCATAGGTATGCCAGGATGAGATGTCTGTATGATCTCCGATTCTGATGAGGTCCTCTTTACCAAATCCTAAGATCAGTCCTCGTATCGTAAAGCTAAAGACTCCTCTCTTAAACACCACGACTCAAATACGAACGTACGATTGAAGTGGGGACGATATCATAGGCAGAGTCTTATGATATCTTTACTGACGGACCTAACTAGTCAGCAACGTTTGATCCTTGATTCCCTTATGAACAACAACCATCAGATGCTGACAATTACAAACCCCATGTCGCAAACGTGACCACGTCGAACAAGGTTCCGTACTCAGAAACTGAGAACAACACAGCGCAGCACTATTTGATCAAAGTTTTCTTTGGGGAATGGGTATCGTCAACTTCTCTCCAATGCGGACAAACGTCTGCTTTGGCAAAGTCTAGGGAAGTGACTTTAAGATCTTGCATTGCGCCGAAGGGACAAACACCCACACAGAAACCAGTACCACAGAAAGCTATTTATCCTTTTTGTCTTTCGAGCTAACTTTTAGCAACCGCAACGGTGTCTATTGTAATTACTCAAAGGAAAGTTGGTGTTGAAATATTGAGAAGAACAGCCCACCAGGTCTTAAGGGTATTATGTTCTTCATCCGCTGTTGTGAACTATTAGAATTTGAACTTCAGAACTGAGAGTGAAAGCATAACTAAGACAGTGTTCATTCAACATGATTTCTTTTCTCATGCAATCAACACACCTTGATTGGTTGAAACAAATTTAGCACCTTCACAATAGGCAAATGAAAGTGCAGGTTGAACAATACAACAGTATCATTGGTTCACAAGGCCTTTATTTCTCAAAGTTCTCACAGATATCTCCATGGAGAGTTACTTTTATGAGAAGACAATCCCCATGGCGACATGGCGAGCTGTAACTCCAGCCCACGTCATACCCCCGGCGCTGGGCTCGTTTTCTAAACAATTCGACGAAAGGCAGAAGGTGTTACTTCCATGTAAGGAAAAAAGCACAGCTATTCACTCATTCACTTATTGTCTGACTCAGTTTTTTATAAACAGGCCTCAGCGTGGCAAATTTCCATTAAATCTTTTTTCTTTTACAGCGGTATAACCACATATTTTCACGACTAACAGCTTCTAAAAAATTGTAAAATCGTAATCTTCTCCATCCTTTAAATTCTAATTTCTAAAGCATCTAACTTCCAGTTACCAACGAATTAACTCCATATGATGGTTTCCTGGTGAGAATTGGTTCTCAATGGGCAATTCACCATCGTTGGTTCCTCAGGCTGCAATTAGCTAGAGTTACATGGTACATGCGAGGTGCAGAAGCCACTTTTAACTTGCTTGTCCAAACTATGTAGCTCTATCACCCATCTATGTAATCACCATCCTACGACTATGATTTGGTTGCCCATAGAAAGCCAACCTGTGAGAGAAAACTCCTGTGAAGTGGTGCCTTCATCCCTCATTAGATGAACAGGCAATGTAAAACATACCACACAAGAGAAGACATTCGGGATTAATCCTCACCAACAACGAATGACATTCTGGATTAATCCTAATACATCTTAACAACCACCAGCTCGCCGAACAATCACCCAATGATTTTTCAATGTCGCCAACTTCACGCCTTCGGAAAAGAGCGATGAGAATCGTCGCATATGATGGTGAAAGAAGGGAAATGAGCACGATGTTTGACATGGCCGAAGGGGAAATTGATGGCCATCAAACGGAAGAAACGCAGCTCTGTCTTTCTAATCGACAGGGATGGCTTATCCGACTTACAATGACTGCCTTTTGTCCGGTAATAAGTAAAGATGAAGGGTATTCACCGCCTGGTCAGAAAGCAAGCATCAGAGAGTGACATTTGAACAAAGGATCAGAAACCACGAACCTAACTTCATCTTTTCACTATTGACATGTGATCATGAGAGATCCGTCTGTTGCTCACTTTGTTTAATGCTGAGGAAGCAAAGAAATTGACCATACAACTAAAAGTGATGACAGACAAGCCCAAATGGCACTCTCTTCCATGTCCCGCGTTTTCTCGCACAAGTTGGCTCTCTCTGGGTAACTCAACCAGAGAAAACTATGGGCAGTTGTT
>NMRB01001173.1:111073-123183 GCA_002633025.1 Notospermus geniculatus
GGTAGGCCTACCTCACCGACCGGTCCGCGCTGCCTGCATGGCAACCTCAATGTGTGTCGCATCTTGGTGACGTAATGACGTCATCGCATCTGTTGGTAGCAATGGCGCGAAATGCGCTCAGCGCTTCTCTCTTCGACTGACTCGGCATGTAGGCCTAGATTTATGATCAATTTTGGTCATCTGTTACCGTTTATAATGCAGAGGTACGATATAGAAAATGGTGCCCTTACATGTCGGGGGACAGACCGAAATGTCACCCCTCGAAAAAACATTGTTGACCTCGGCCGAAGCGACCTCGGTCAACAATGTTTTCTCGGGGTGACATTTCGGTCTGTCCCCCTCCATGGCGGGCACCATTTTCTTAATGGCACTCTCTTCCATGACCCGCGTTTTCTCGCACAAGTTGGCTCTCTCTGGGTAACTCAACCAGAGAAAACTATGGGCAGTTGTTTGTGTTAGCGGTCTTCATGTTCGTTCATTCTACGGAAACCAACAATGCTGAACTGCCCATTGAGAGCCAACTCTCCCATGAGAAACTCTCCCATGGAGCAGCGCCTTTGCACCCTCCATGAACAAATCAGACAGAGAAGGAAACTGGAACTTTAGAAAGAACATCCCACAACCAGGTGAAAAATTTGGTCAAGTCTGAGACAATCTCTGCTTCAATTGTCTCTGCATCTCAAGATGGACAATATTCAGTGGACATAACACAATCGTGTGGCAATAACCGACAGCTACTCGCCATGTCCTTAGCGTCGCCATCAAGGAAACGATAAAACGCATCCCTGAGGATATTGCTACGACCAGAAATTAGTCGTCAGTCGAGTGCATTCATTGCATCAAGTGATGAGATCAAATTCCAATCTAAAGAACGAATTCACGGTAATTTGGCTAATCTCGCATGATAGCCGGCAGTTACCAAGTTATTCCGATATCTTGAGGATGTGGTACTGTGAGTTTATTGTATGGTTTGTATCGAATGCTATTGTATTGGTCACGTTGTGAGGGGTGGCTGACAGGTACACGAACCTACACGATCTGGAGCTAGGATGTGTGAGAACGTTATATGATGCAAGAAATGCTGGCGTATTATGGGCAGTTACATGTACATTATATCTGCAAATAAGATTGTTACAAAATACATGTACAGACATACATGTAGCTACGACTCCAGATTTTCTTTGCGACATCAGCACCACCCAACGTCTTTCTCAGTTGACAACTAGAGGTCATGACTTCGATTTGTAACATCTGTACTTGTGGATATAACTGCCCATAGAGTTTGTTCAGCAGAACCATTTGTACACCACATTTCTAAAAGGTTGGATGGAACAAGGAGTACTCCTTTTTGTCTGACATAGATGTGCCTTGGCAGCAAATATCATAATATGATCGATGAGATATTCAAACAAATTGAAACGAACAGACTCACATCAACAGCACTATCTTCCTTTTTACAATACCAAAAATTCATAAGCGAGCAACTTTTGAATTTTCGATGGCAGCTAATATTCTCCATCTTATACTCTTATACTTTATTGTGTTGCCATGGTAATTCCTAATGGCCCTTTTTGAGTCGAAAAGAAACCGATGACGCAAGTTATAAGCTAGGAAGAAAAGGCTGTTTGCCTCCAACCTGTCAGGTGCTGCACTCTTTAGTGGCAGCCAACTTGGTTGGCTGCTTATGTTGAATTCAGTAGCTTCAGTGTGATAAACTCACCATTCAACCAATTAGCCCAGTGTATCAACCAGTCAACCAATCAGCCAAGTGTATTAACCAGTCAACTAATCAGCCTGGTGTATTAACCATTCAACTAATCACACTAGTGTATTAACCATTCAACCAATTAGCCTAGTGTATTGACATTCAACCAATTAGCCCATTCGGAACATCCGAAGGCAACTGCTCGGCAATTTCCGTACGGTCGCATTTCCCCTCGGACACAATTCCAAGGCAGCCATCTTGAATGCGCAACGATTGCTGCCCGTTTGTGAGAGTTCAAATGCGGTTCGCCTCATCACACCCTGCGCATGAACGAAATAGGTCACACAAAACGTTGCGTTATTGATCAATAATTGGCAGATTGGATGAGATACCGGTAAGTTTATAAATAATATGCCTCAAGTTATCCAGCAAATAAGTTTGAACACCTTAACAGGCCAAAATTCTGCCAAAATAGTCCCACGGTCGGTCACGTGGGTTTGTTGATAAACAATATGGCTGCCTTGCACTTGTGTCCGAGGTGAAATGCGCCGTCCAGTGGCAGATAAGCAGTTCGCCTCAGGTCGTTCCGAATGCAATTAGCCAAGTGTATTAACCATTCAACGATAGCCTATTGTATTAACATTAACCAATTAGCCTAGAGTATAAATCACTCAACCAATCACCCTCGTGTATTAACCAGTCAACCAGTGTGTTAACCACCTTAATCAATGAGACCAGTTTATTGTGTGGTAATCACTCAATAAATCAGTTAACACTACTCAACCGTTTTGGGCCATGTGTTAACCACTCGATCATTTGGCTGTATTGTATATAAACCAATCCTGGCAGTCCATTAACCAGTCAGAGTATTAACCACGTGATCATCAACACATCAGTTCAGAAGCTTTGAAAGCAGATGCCAGTTCCTGAACAGTGCTAAGCATCACTTATCACACAGTCTCCCCTCACAATGAAGAAAATATTGCAAATAAGGGTTCTCAACCACTCACTACATTAATAACATTACTTACAGGGAAAGGGATGAAATCTACCCGGATGGTGCCCTTAATCCCAAGCTCCAGAAACGAAATCCTTCGACTGCTTACAAAGCTGGTATAACATACTTACTAAGTCAATTATTCATTAGTAAAGGAGCGAGGTGCTTACCCGCCTCAGCGGTATCATGTAGACCCAGTAACAGGAAAGCAATTAAGGGTAGTTGTCGGTAACTTAGAGCTTGGTCGTGAAGGGAAGAGATAGGATTGGAAACAAGCAATGTACAAAGACATGGTCTAAATGAACGGAGGGATTTCATTTTCTTGGAGAAAAGACCCACTTCTTCTGTAACAATACATTTGTAACAGACAGCAGCTGACAATATGAGACGGTGCCTAGGTAGGGGTCCAAGGTTCAGATGATCACGTGGATGTTGGGGGTAGCGAATACTCAAAGATGGCGATGATGATGATGAAAACGAGAGAATTTGAGGATGCTGAAGTTGATGGTACCGGTACCGGGAATGATGGTGATGATTTTGAAGATGATGTAGACCTGATTGATGATGTTGGTGATGTCAAAGAAGAGAATGATAATGATGATGGTTGTTCAAGTAAAGATGATGTAGCCAATGATGGTGGTGGTGGTGGTGCTGCTGATTACAATTATGATGATGGTAAAGGTAAAGATGATGTAGCCAATAATGGTGGTGTTGCTGATGATGGTAAAGGTGAAGATGATGTAGCCAATGATGACAATGATGATGATGATGGTAAAGGTGAAGATGATGTAGTCAATGATGATGGTGATGGTGATGATGAAGAGAAGATGAGATTGCCAATGATGGTGCTGTTGATGATGGTAAAGGTAAAGATGATGCAGCCAATGATGGCGGTGGTGATGATGATGGTAATAGTTAATGTAAAGATGATATAGTCAGTGATGGTGGTGATGATGGCGATGACAGTGATGATGGCGAAGATGATGATGGTCATAAAACTGATGAAAAGATGTTGATAACCACAATGATCATGAGAATTCTAAAGAAGACGGAGAAGATTTTTTCATGCAGACCTCAGCAATCAATTCCACTTTAATCATAAGACTGGACATCGATACTTCTGCACAGTAATTACGCATACAGTATCAAGCATCTCCAATTCAATTACTTCATCGTGATGAAGACCCACTCATGTCTGAATCATGATTTACTCTCCCATTGAAAAGCCAATATGGTCTGTCATCTGACTGGACATCAATACAGAACTCAACTTTCTCTTCAACAGAAAACTCTCAGGACACTTGAGAGGAGATTAAGAGAGATTTGTAAGTGTGTGATTGCAGAACGCTTTACAAAAGAAATGAAAGGCGATTCTCTTGTATGTCAAATGAAGATGGACTTCCAACTGCTTTTACGGACAAAATCTGATTAAAGAATGTTTTATTATTGGATTGGAGAAGAAGTTTCTCAGCTTGATAGAAATCAAGAGACACTTGAATGCCAAGAGACACACTTCTGTGCCAAGCCTGTAACATTAACACTGCTCTCAAGTCATACTTCTGTCATATCTTTGCGATGAATATCTGTTAAACAGGATCTTCAATTACAGTTGGCAATATTGCTGAGAAATGTAAATCAATCCCACAAGAGATTGTCCATGTGCAAGTCTGTCCCCACCTTCTGTCTGCAACAAGTAAAGTACACGCCAATCTGCCTGAGGGGACTATGGTCTAGGACATTCTGCAGGGGGCGTTAGGCACAGATCTGATGTAGTGGCGTTACAGAACAATGAATCAAGACTATGAGTGAATTCACTGGGATGATTCTGAAGTGACATCCATCGGAGTGGTGTTGCTAATGAAACTATTACCATAATATCTACTTGTCTGATGACGATCTGTATTACCATAAATCCATTTCATACATTCATACATCTGTAGATAACAATGAAACGTTCACAGTCAGCGAACGTTGACAATCGACACAGCGTCTTACAGTGTGTTCATTTATTTGGAAATCCCAAATGATGATTACCTGAAATGTGATTGGTTTCCATGAAGGCGTGTTCAACGATCCGTGCAAGTCGTACTCAATTATTTCCATGGTTACAATCAATATGGCCGCCAAAATAAATGGTATGTTGATTTACCTGAAAGCTTCAATCACCAAGAGAAATGAAATAATAAGTTATTTTACTGCATTTTTCAATATTTCACTAAGTGATTCTTGGCAGATTGGCCAAGGCAATCACCACTTGTCAATCATTTAAGTCGTTATGGCAATGCAATCATTAAATTGTCCACAGGGATTATTATTTGGCATAAAAGTGTCACAAAGAAATTTATTGAAAGTTTAGTTTTAGGAACAAGGAACGTGCAGAACTTCCTCCACTTGGAGGCCCTGCGAGCGGCTGTACCTCTTCGTCCCTGTTGCACCCAAGGACGTCATGACTCGACATTATCGCACTGCTTTGCTCTGTCTTTAATGTCTTTGGCACAACTGCTCGCAGCGCCACCCTGGCAGGATAAAAAGTCAATAAGTCAAGGGAGTTCCGCATTGCCTGATCCAACCTTGCTGGAGGTGCGCATCAAGAAGACATGCGGATCACATCAGAGCTGACAGTGTCATGTGACTTAATACGATAACAAGAAAAACAAACCAAATCGTAAAACACCACATCTTTCCATTTTCTGGATTAGAAGGATCAGTTTCACCACCAGGAGACAGGAATTTGAACCTGTAACTTTAAAATATTGAATAGAACCCCTTAGCACTACACCAAGGTGTGATATTGCATCCATGGTTAGGTTTCCATCAGCCGGGAGGCAGGAGGTAATCAAGTCAAGAAGATGACTTGAGATCAATTTACGATTTTGTGACAACAAAAGAAACCGATAGGAAATGATAATAATGGCCCACGTTCTATCATTGATCGTGATCATGAGATCACAGGGTGCGAGCATTGTTGTACGATCGATGGGTGAATTGTCAAGGTAACGTTTGGCCCATCGGCATAACTCTGGCGGCTAATTTCCTCAGCATCAGAGAAGACGAGATGTTATGAGATAGTAAAACGTAGTATAACTCACTGGGCAGTTGTTGCTGTTTGAATGAACAGCAATCTCAACTAGAGGCTGAGAATGACATTGGAAATGTCATCAGTGTAATAGTAAAGCCACTCACCACACGTGAGATTTCTCATGCAAGTTGGCTCTCAATGGGCAAAATTTACTATTGTTTGTTCCTTACAACTTTCACTGAGGCCAATCAAGCAATCAACTGTTCACGGTTGTCTATGGTTGAGCTGCTCATAGAAAACCAAATAAAGTAAGAAAAGCTTCACATGTCGCAGCACCTTAGGGCATATTCTCTGACCTGATCAATACTGCTGCTTCAACATCAAAGTTACACTGCCATAATTAGCTCCAGAGAATGTAAGTTAATACCGTGTAGGAGAAAACCAGAGTTCTTGGTGAAAACTTAAAGCTGAAACAGATAAATTCATTACCGGTACTTGATTTACGATTACGGTATGCACGATCGTGACGGAATTCATGAATTGATTAAGCATCGATGCGGAAGACTGCAACTGAAGGCAACCTCATCTGGTACAGCTCAACAAGCACGGAGCCAGTCAACCTTGACGCGGTATTCAACTTCCTGTCCCATCAGTCATCCATCACACAACCGCTGACAACCGGACAATGTCGGCTTTACACAAGAACGCAGCAAATCAGTGACGAATCGGAGAACCAACATGATCTCGGTATAGGTGGTCCTTGTTCACACGATGAAATGCCGCAGGAGACATTTCTGAAGACTGCCTCGAGTACGGTGCGTGGAGAAGTGGGTCGCTTTCCAACAGGTTCTCTTCTTGGGTCTTGCTGAGAATCTCAGAACCAACATGTTCTTTGAAAAGGTAATCCTTCTTCACTGGAGGAAATGCCACAAAAGACACGGAGGTACATTTCTGAAGACTACATAAAGTAGGTGTACTCAGAAGTGAATTGCATTCAGAGAAGGGTAGGCCTCCTCCTCCTTGTTCATGCTGGAGGGTGCATTCTCTACTGCCAAGCTGAAGAGCCTCAGTTACAGGGGAAAACAAGTTGATGTAATGTTGATGTACTCTTGCTCCTTTCGCTCATTTTGCATCAATGATGTATTTAAATGGTTGACTTTTTTTCATCACCTCTCTTTCAGGAAAGATCAATGCATCGTAATGAGATATTTTCTCATTATGCCCGTTTCATTATTCATGGCCAGCAAATCCTAAACAGAAACGTGACAAGAGTCACTGCAATCATGGATTTAGTTTTTCTATTCATCATTCTGCGAACTACCTGACGAGACGGCACCTTAGTTCCAAAATGAAAATTTTGAAGTACACTTATTGCCTTAACTAGACATGTAATCGTGTAATGCAAACGTGTAATCTCCAAAATGTGTCATTCAGGTTCAAATCTCAGGGGGGTCATAAATCTTTCCAAAGTCGCAGATCTATCCCTGACAATAGGCGGTGCAACTGATTCTAGAAACAGAACAACACCCACTGGCAGAGCATAAATCCAAGGTCAAAGCAGTCAAACAAGGTCATCAAGGTCAAAGCAGTTGAAGTAGGTCATCAAAAGGTCAAAGCAATCAAACAAGGTCATCAAGGTCATTAAAAGGTCAAAGTAGTCAAACAAGGTCATGAAGGTCAAAGCAGTTGAAGTAGGTCATCAAAAGGTCAAAGCAGTCAAACAAGGTCATCAAGGTCAAAGCAGAAGAACAAGGTCATTATCTGCAGTTCTGATTCCAGTATGACAACTAAACCTATGGAAGATGATGTCGAGCATGCTATGGCACGAAAACCATCATTTTGGAATGATTATTGTGAAGAGTGCTTGAGAATGCACAGGCTCACATGACATTCCCACAAAACAATGACTCCCAATTTCCTAATCCTTCTCGCACAAGATCTCAGTAAGTGCTATCAATAGGCAATAGGAATAATTTTATGTTCCAGTCCAGCGAGATGAAAGGAAATAAATCTCTGCTTCTTATGGGCTATCATGCGGATGCATAAGTGGAGGATGCATACATGGTCAGTCCATTATGCACACAGGCATGACAGGTGCATTCTATTGCGTGAGTAGCCGACCCAGCACCAGTCAACATGATATCTGCATTTGGAGAGGTTTCCTCTAGAAGTCTAAATAATTAACAAACAGCATGTTGATCGCCAGTCAATCTCAGCAAGCAACCGTGGCCAAAAGGTGCTGATAAAAATCCTCAAGTTATGAATGACAAGATTTTCTTGGATTGCTTTCTGACCCAAGTCGGCAGAGGCTGCTTCACAGAGTCTCATGCCAGTCGGCTTTCAATGGGCAATGCAGGTCGGCTTTCAATGGGCAATGCAAGTTGGCTTTCAATGGGCAATGCATGGTGGCTTTCAATGGGCAATGCAGGGTGGTTTTTAATGGGCAATGCAGGTTGGCTTTCAATGGGCAATGCAAGTTGGCTTTCGATGGGCAATTCACCAGTTCCCTTACGGCTATGATGAGACTGAAAACCCAGGTAACATGAAGATACCTACACCTAGAACAAGACGAAGAACTAAAAAGTATAAACTTTGGCAAGTTTCCCCTGTAGATGCACCATACCAAAAGACCATACATTATTCAAAGCCACAAAAGGAAAAAGGTTGACCGCCATAACACCCTGGGGGTAAGCTTGCCATTATCTCTGTCACTTGAAAGTTGGAATATTTGAGTGCATTGCATCAGCATTTTTTAGAAAATGGGCTAATACACCAGAAGGTGATGGCATTATTGGGAGTGGATATTGTAACGTTCTTCCCAGGCAAGTAACGAACTTAGTACAATAAACGAAGCGCAAGGGGAAGTGGACATCCCAGGGGAAAGTGTTCACCGTTGACCTCGCCTCTTCAGCAGACAATGTCATCACTCACGAGCGAGGTGATGGCATTAAGAGTGGACGATATGACGTCCTAAGGGCTACTCGAATTCAATTCTGACAGCGCCCGATCAGAATCAGAATTGAGAACCAATACGTGCATAACTCTGGAAACGACTGTTACCAATGTCAAAGACTACATGCCTCGGCCTCGGCCCCTTGCACCTTCTTCTGTACTTTATTTTATAAATAAATACATACATACATACTACATGGATAGTTCCTTGACTAATGGTTCGGTTACGATGCAATCACCAATGAAACTGACAGCGATGAGTGGTGCTTAGCCTGGTATTTTACCCATTAATCTAATGGGGATAGCAGGTCCCAGGTCGTGAGGTTGGCAGCTGATGACAACAGCTATACTCCTTGTGGAAGGACCAATTACTGACAAGAGGTGAATCTTTCAACAGAGGTGATAACATGACATATAACATACTAAAGTGTCCCGCCTAAAAGAAACATCCGTAGAAGGCCCCTCCATGGACTGATTCATTTTAATGACAGCATAAGCCTCCTAATGGAATGTGCCACTACCACGAAGGAGCTGCTATTATTGTTAAGTGAGAAGAAAAGGATATCTCCGGCATTAACACTGCTTAAATCAATCTAAGAGGACCTTTTTTTAGTACCGGTACATGCCAATCACCCATCAATTCCATGACCAAGCTCAACTCAAGTTCCAGCTGAGAAGCCAACATGCCAACCATTCTGCCACAAAGGAAATCCTCTGAGGGTTAGTTCGTACCATAGGAGTGGGAGTAAAGCACTCCATGGAAGGACTGGATTTCTTTAAATACTTGGAATGTAAAATTGCTGGCAAAATCCTCCAATGGTACAACATGAAGCAGCTCACTGATAGCTTAGCATTTAGCCAGGATTGATGCAGCATTTAAATACCATGGTGGATCGAGTCACCTTCTTTGTTGCTGTAGAACATGGCTTAGTCCACTGTCATAACTTTTTACCAGCCTCAATGAAATAAGCCATAGACACTTTTTGGATACTCTTCTCCAAGAACTCCCACTCAATTCCCTGAGGTGTAACTTCTTCTTTCTATGGCAAATATTATAACATCGACAAAGGCTTTTGATTATTACAGTGTCTATCAAGACGCAGCCAACCAATCCTTACAAACTGAATCTCAGAGTAAATCCAAATGTTTCCATTGGTCCGCTGCTGAATATGATTGCAAACTACTGCCAATCATTGACTGGGTAAGGAGTTGCAATTTGCATTGGTGACAGTCCTACCATATGAGCACTTATGGAATTGATTCAGTAGCAATCACTTTAGGTCTGTCAACAAGTGTGATTATCATTCCCTATAACCGACACACAAAACTATCCTGAAGTTCCGAAAATAGATAAGAAGTAATTAAGAGCTCTCTCGAAGAGATAAATGGTTTGAAGCATTCACTCCCTCCAGTATGGACAGCATGATGAAGGGAGGATTACCTTCAGATTCTGGCAAGGATGCTCACTTTCTGCAAACTAACAATTTCACATGAAATGGAGTCCAAGAATTCCAATCTAAACATGAAATTGTCTGAGCAAATAAAGTTTTGTCCATTTCAAGAATCTCATCACAGCTGTCCATAACTCGTTATCTTTCTAATGAGAACATATAACGAACCATTACTTGGGCTGAGCAACCAATTATTAGTGATAGTATCCCGTTAATAGCGACGAGGACTGCTGGAAGAATATCGGTGAAGGTGAACAACGATGGCGTCCAATCAAAATGAGAGGACGATTATGTTATAACGAATAATTAGATTTCCGTGAATGGGTGCGGTTACAACCACCTGTGCACACGATTTCCCACATTTTTCATGTTCGTTGCTTTTCAATAAATAGTATTTCTTGGGCGTAAAGAATTCCGCATTGAACCTTGAAAAACAGTCCATTCACAAGCTGAAGGCAGATCTAGAAACCACCTGAGACCAGCACATAACTGGAAAGTTTGGGATGTATGAATCATAATGGGGGTATCCCTGCACCTGGTACATGTAAGAGGGACTGCATGTGAGAAACGAGTATAACTGTAGCAGCTGCATGCAACATTCATCACCAACATCAAGGACGAAAGGAATGACTGGTGGCCTTGAATGCCAACAGTTTAGCATCAACTTGCAATGGGTTTTGAACATCCTTGAAGTACAATTTCCAACATGATCAGCTCACAACTTAAAGAATCTTTATGCTCATCACGAGGCTAGGACGCTATGCTAATCTTGCCAATATCAGTGCAACAGCCTGCATCCATAACCCACTGCCACCCATAATTGGGGAAATGTTGGTCATTCTGTTGTCTATTGGATTAGTGCCCTGTTGACCCTGGTCAAGGTTATTGTCCAGCTTTTGTAACTACCCTGAGTAGTAACCAACCGAATGCTAACTCGATCATCTAGATGATGCTGGAGCTAATTGCTACAGTGTCGCTTTGGGGAACATGATAGCATACCGTAGGCTACTATCTATGCCAAACTGTCTGACCTGACCGCTGTTCTTCTGAGGAGATATGATTTAGGGAATCAGTCAATGCGATTCCTTTACAATGAGGGAAGAATGGCCACAAGTGGAGCTTGGGGTAAAGCTTACCAAATCCTGTTATCAGGGGAGACTGTGGCAGTGAACAGAGGGTTTGCTCAGCTATAGCCATGATGGTATTCTGGACATATGGATCCATAAGATAACTAGGTTCTTTCACAAGAACTGGAGGACATCACCATTTCTGCAGCTTTATAGTGAGCGAGTTTGGGTTTCGAAACTGGAGGCACCTGTTCTAGAACTTTTGAGCAACAAGGCCACTTCAGCATACAAAAGGGACAAACTGTGGGATCAGAATAAACTATCCTTGTTAGGATACAGCTGGACAGCCATGGACACTGCATGGATATTGAGCAAGTGCGTGGCATCGCCACTGCATGGAGTGTAGGACAACTGCCTTCACCACTGCATGGAGTGTTGGACGTCTGTCTCCACCAGAAAAAGCAATAACTTGCAGTACAAAAAGCATGGTTTCCATTTGACATTCTTCAAGACAGTGACTGGATTGAGAACCTCATCACCATTTGCAGAACCAGCTCAGACCAAACACTAAACCTTTCATCCACTTACAGATCCAATCCCACCAATGGAAAAGAACATTAGAAAGAACTTTACTCAGAACATCATACAGATACATCGATCAACATAATATTTTTATTCAGCATACACAACACTATCATCATTACAAATCCTGTCTTTTTGAGCCTGAAAGGAGCTTTGTCAACAGTAAAAGAAACTACAGTTTTTCCCAAACCCTGATATGAGATTATGTGTCGAATATCTTGCCATCAACAGATAGGATGGACGAATCCAGGTAAAAAAGGCACTGGTAAAAAAGGCACCGGTAAAAAAGGCACGGTAAAAAAGGCACTGGTAAAAAAGGCACTGGTAAAAAAGGCAC
>NMRB01001173.1:129762-148403 GCA_002633025.1 Notospermus geniculatus
AACCAGGGTCTTCCTCAGGCACGTTCTAGTAGAGATCCCTTCTAGATCCCTAGAAAGTGCCTGAGGAAGACGGTTGGGGTCGAAAATTTGTGAGATTTTGGAGACGACTTTATGTTTACCGGTAGGCCTACTATCATTTTGTGTGTCGTTTTTTGTACTCTATGTTGGAGGTTCTTCTGAAGTATTAAAGTGAATATAATTTCATTTTTGAATGAACATGGTTACTTCTCAGTACAGGCCTATAAACAATCTATTATTCCTCTAAGTTCAAACCAGAGCCCCACAGATGGCCCCCATAACTGGAAGAAGCCCCAGCAACTGGTAACTCAATCTACTCCCAGAGAGGAACATTTTTCCTCTGCTTTGACTGACAGAACCAACTCTTTCAAACTCCATGTGCAGATAACTTTCACCTCCTCCTCTGAAAGTAGGCCTTTTGTTCATTTCAGCAGCACACCCACAGAGAAGACGTCAACAGCCTTTTCATCTCTGACTCTACTTGTAATCCAATCCTCTGAACTACGACCCCCAAGAGGAATTTCAAAACAGCAAATCTCTGCCATTGATGTAAAAAAAAGAAGATAAATGCAGCATGTGTTTGAAAATTGACCCGTAGACAACAAACTGAGAACCTGTAAAGTGAAACTCAAGTTACAAACCTTTACTGTCCAAAAAAACTCTCGTAAATCCGCCAAACACCAGAGAAACTTTAAAAGCTACGTTTTAGATGATAAGTTTACAGTTATAGCATCAGTAACCTGCAAAAAAATGATGCTCGACTTTAAAAGGTTAGAGGCATTCAACCCACGCTATGAAATGTTGGCACTCAGTTAGGCTTGTGAACTCTGCCATGACGTCCATGACGTCTACGGCGAATGATGTCATACGAGCTTCAATGGCCCGGGGAGGATCCACGTTCAATTTCCAGATGGTTGACGATGCTTCACCAAACTTGCTTGCTGGAAAGCACCAAAGTTTGCAAGGGTTGAAGTACCCACAGTCTTGTTTTCAACTGGCTCAGGAGGGGAGCAGGTCATGACGAAGACAGGATCGAGGGAGTGTGCACAGGTATGCTGGTCAGTCTCCTGATGGCAAAGTCCTACATGTCACACAGATGGGATATTTGAATCTTGTAAGAGTTAGTTCGGGTTTGTTCACAGGGCAAGGTGATCTGACTTGCACCCACATCTCACTCAGTCTACCAACCACTGGTATAGGATTGAGTTTATCTCAAACGAATGTCATACCTGACAGTTACACACTGAAAGAGAGAGCTATGATGCATTACAACTTCACAGGTGAGCTATTGGTAAACTGATACAGACAGACACTATTGGGTGAACAGGAAGACAGGCTAACAAGAATCCCAAGACTTGCACACTGAGAACATTCTTCTCTTGAATTTGAAAGTGAAACTTGATACCAGAAGAGCCGTAGAGGGGAGGAATGGAGTCACTGGAGGAAGCGAAGACACCACTCTGAACAAAGGAATTCACCCTGCGTGATGGAAGTGGAATGAACTCACTACTTTTGAATAAAGTATGATACACCAGCAACCAACCCATACAAACAAGAAGTTCATTTTTTCATCTTTACTTAAAAAAACTGCTTGCAAGTTGCATCACGGCTGAGACTTCTTCAGTGAGATGCCTGCATCCCACTAATTTCGTTCCATGCAACCAGACCTAAGAGTACCACACTTGTAATAGGAGTAACCAGTCGGCCAATATCACCGGCAATGATATTGACACTCTTGTCATAATTGTGGTAGGCTCATCTCAATTATCATAATGAAACTGTGAGGGAAGACATATTCCAATATATTTGTAATGTTCTGTGTTTACACTGACAACCAAGGTCGAATGTTTGCTTTGAGTACAATGGAGGCGTTACAAATAACAGCCACAGATATCTGCACAGAAAAAAGAATGATGAAATGACGTCTGTTGATATTTTAAAAAACATGCGAGACTGTGATTTGTCTTGCCAACTGATATGAATCTTGACACTGTGGACACCAGCATGTTCTGCTCTTCATACATATATTGAAATCATCCTAAACAAAACCATCCTTCCAAAAAACATCCCACTAGAAGAAGCCATCCTTCCAGAAGAAACCATCCTTCTAGGAGAAGCCATCCTTCTAGAAGCCATCCATCTGGAAGAAGCCATCCATCTAGTTGAAAGCTTCCTTCTAAAAGAGGCCATCCTTCTGGGACAAACCATCCTTCTAGAAGAAGCCACTTATCTAGAAGAAATCTTTCTTCTAGAAGCCATCCATCTAGAAGAAAGCTCCCTTCTAGAAGCTACCCTTCTAGAAGAAACCATCCTTCTAGAAGAAGCCATTGTTCTAGAAGAAACCAATCCTTCTAGAAGAAGTCATCCTTCCGGAAGAAGCCATCCTTTTAGAAAACACATTCCTTCTAGAAGAAGCCATCCTTCGGGGAGAAACCATCCTTCCAGAAGAAACCTTCCTTCTAGAAGAAGCAATCCTCCTAGAAGAAGCCATCCATCCTAGAAGAAACATTTCTTCTAGAAGAAACCCTTCTTTTTTCATAATTTTTTCTAAGAAAACAATCTTTTTAAACGAAACCATCTTGGCAATAGTTGTAAAAGGTCAGGAATACAAATAAGAATTCCAATTGAATGTTCGATGAGAGACGCCGTGTTGAAACTAAATTACCACTTGAGAGCATCACTGAAATAGTTGATTACCTATCAAGAGGCATCATATACTCTCCACTGTTCAATACCTTGTTCAGTCTTCTATTCATTCCGAGTATCTGTTTTACCCTGGAGTGTTCCGGGATGTTTTCACTTCATTAAAGAATTCACTATGGTGTAAACTCATTGGAATACTCCATTGGTGCTGTATGTTGTTGATCATTGGTATTTGTGAAGCATTACGCCAACATCGGTTAGCTATACATATGTAGACAAGAGCAGATATCACTAGTATCCCAAATGGCACCTAGGAAGACTTCAGATGGGTGATGTCTAAGCCACGGACAATCATGGAAGTCATGAGATAATCTAATGCCCAGCATTCAGTCAAGCACTGATGAACAAAAATGTGTCTAGGTTTTAGCCCAAATCTCGGATGTACACTGAAAGATGGAGGATGTTAGTAAACAGTTGACAGTGCAGCAGAAAGGAAGCAATGCTGACAACAGCTTTTGTAATACGACTGTCAAAAGTTCATGCACGGTGGAAACAGTGCCTGACAGCTCAGAGATGACTGATTCCACTGAGTCTTGTAGAGTGCCCACTCATGTGACATGTGTCTCTAGTCTACAATGTTGGCTAACTGGTAGTTATGCATTTTCTGACTTAATACTGGCCATATACAATCACGAGGCCAACCTTAGCTAATGAAGCCACACAATAGAAATGGCCTGGATGTTTGACTTTACTTTGAGAAATAGAGATAGGCCTAGAGCATATTGCGACTTACTTTCATGCCATATCTTTACAAGGTCAACCTAGGTTCCTTCAATGAAGCCACACAGTGACGGAGATGAGCCAGAGAAATAGGCCGAGAGCTGCTGACTTACTAGTCATCAAAGGGCCAGGTATTCTGACTTATTTTCTTGCCAGGTAATTACGAGCTTCAATGAAGCCATGCAGTGACAGAATGGCCTTTGGTTTCATGGTCATTAGACGGAAATTTCATATCACCACCTGGGACACTACAACACTCCATCTGCTCCACCCAAAGCCAGTGGCAGAGAAACCAGTCAACTTTAGAAGCCCTAACAGAAAGACAACCAGTGCCAGGGAAAAATTCTCTGATAACTCTCCATCGATGCTCTCTGGCATTGAATATGATATCTTAATGGCCACCTGTGGCTGTGCCAAGGTTTTTCTTGCCAATGTACCATAAATACAACAAGATTGTTCAACTGATGAAGACTTATCTTGGAAGTGTTGCAGGCTGACAGTTTTATCAAAACCTTGTCTCGGAAGCCATATGGAGATGTGATTTTTGTCTCAGCAAGTTTGGTGCCCCTTAGGTCCAAAATTCCAACACCAAAGTGTGTGAAAAAGTTACCTTTATTAACAAGATGCCCTTTGAAAAACGATAACTAGTGGTTGCTTTAAATGTCAAACTGTGAAAGGTTGTTACCATTACACCAGTAACTTGAATACATCTAAGATACAATTAGGTTAGAGGCCCCCAACACAATGGTGTAACCATTAGCCAGGCTTTCGTCTATTTGATACCAAACCATGATTAAAGGATGCAAAATCTATGTTACCTCCAGGAATCAAAGAGGCATTAATTAATACTGTCACATGGTATCACATACTAAAGAACTTCAGAAAGCTTTAAGACATGTCGTTTTGTGTAAAAAGTTAAGAATGGCGTCATCGGTTGTTTGAGTTTGATTTTCAGAGCATTTTTCTAAAACAAAGTGGTTGCTGAGGTATGACTTTGAATTCTCATCAACATCTTTCTCACTGTGAGATTCAACCACTTGCAGCATCTTTTCAATTTCAACAAAACTGGCCTCGGCAGTGAAACGTTTAATAGTTTAAGAGTTTGTAGACAAGTAATCAAATCATGATTAGCTTCTTGGATTAAATCTAAGTAAGTGTCACATCAATCTGTTTAATCTGAAGGGAACCCAAGGCAGGTGGATATTATCCTTGGGAAAGTGTGGTGATTAATTTGTACATTGGACCGACGCCTTGGGGAAGAGGGGAATGAACTGATGGACGTTTTGTTCTGCACACCTGATTGCGGGAAAATGAGTTATGAACGTTTTAATTAGAACAACAGCAATCCATGTGTTCTTGTTGCCATGAAGGACCAAAAGAAGCCTTTCCACATCAGAGTTGGTTCTATGGGCAACTCAACCATAGAGAGCTATGGACAGTCATTTGTGTCACTGGTCAAGGGTAAGTCAAAACTGGTCAAGGGTAAGTCAAAAGGAAACCAGCAATGGTGAATTGCCCAAGAAAACTCATGTGGAGTAGCACCTTTACTCTCACATAACCTGTTGTAGTTAGTAACCAAATGGACCACTCTGTTCAAATATGAGAAATCAGGGTTTACAGTTGAATGATATGACCTTGCTCATGTGAGATGACCCAGACGTGATGAGGG
The DNA here is from genome assembly GCA_002633025.1 of Notospermus geniculatus. Lineage (NCBI taxonomy): Eukaryota > Metazoa > Nemertea > Pilidiophora > Heteronemertea > Lineidae > Notospermus > Notospermus geniculatus. The sequence continues at coordinate 134,873 of NMRB01001173.1, forward strand.
TGGCCAGAGGGCCACTTGAGCAGAAGAAATACCATCAATAATGTGAAGGTGTCATTGATTGCATCGATGTCTGGTAGGAGTTTGTGATCATTGAGGCTATGCACGACTGTTCCCAGACATGACCAAAATACATAGAGCAAGGATTTGGAGTGAAGAAATTCCTTTCTGTAGTGAAGTAGGTCCAGAGTATTTCACTGGTGCAAATGATGATAATTTTCTTTCACAGGGACTCATTTCAGGGACCACCAACGCATCACCTTCTACAGAACACCTCAATCCACTACCAAAGCTTTCCAAATGTCATGCAACCGACGGATACAGCTGGTACTTTGTCTGTTGATGATGTTGTTCTGATACTTCACGAGAACCTTAAACATAACTATCAAAAGACCCATGTCTCTTAAACAAAATCACCTAAGCCTGTTGACAAATTAGGAAGTGAAAATGGCTCAAACAGGCACGTGCTTTTGAGCGAGTTCCTGATTGCAATAAAGATTTTAATAATCCTTTGTCTCCCCTTCATAGACTTCAAGATGTGTGTTGTTATGACTTTAAAGCTAGCATCTTGAAAGTAGTGTCAAACAATAGCTAGCAACATCAAAGTGAAATTTATAAGTAATTCTGAAAAGGTTCTTAAAGAAAAACTTTCTGTTTTTCTTTGGATCATGTTGGAGTCATGTCATATTAAAGAAACTTGGTCGAAGTTTTATAAGGATCTGCCGTTATGGTAAAGTGGCTGTTGTTCAGGATGTGAGAATGGTGTAGTTGAAATGTTTGTGCCTTTGACATCAGAGGTGGTGGGTTTGATTTAGAAAAGAAGCCTAACGAGGCATCTGTGTTGTATATTTCATCATCAAACACCGGAGAATTGAAGGATCCAAATCAACGTCACCAACTTCCCTAATGTCAAGAGGAGATATTTCTGACTTAATTAGGAGGATCTTCTGGTGGTTTTACAAAACCTCCCCAAGGCAAGCTTTGTATCCTAACCAAATTAGCTAAATTCCCTATCATCATGGCTCTGGCAACAACTTTGAGTATGTATAAGGAAAGTTCAGATATGTTCAATTACTTTATCCAATTAGGTACGGAACTTTTTCACTTTCCATTGAGGTTTTCATAAGGTATTAGGCAACTGTTTCATTTTTGAATAATTCAACATACTTGGTTACCATATTTCAATGGCATTTGTGGTAGGTATTATCAAGAGCATTCCCTTTAGATTATGTTGATGCAAATAGTCTTTGTGCAGGTATTGCAACTTTGGATTCCTTTGTTTTTTGCTAAAATTGGTCGTTTGTCAACAAATAATAGATGCCTTGATGCTGAGAATGAGGGAAGCCATGGCCCGTATTCTAGAAGCCTCCTTAGCGCTAAGGTCCACTTTAAGCTTTTGTATTCTGCCATGCAAACAATAGCTAAAGGTAAACTTTACAGTTAAGCAAGCTTCTAGAATGTGTGTTAAGTATATGCACCAAATATGCAATAAGTATGCATCAAGTATGCAGCAAGCATGAATCAAGTATGCAGAAAGTATGCATCAAGCATCCATGAGACAAGAAGGACTCGGTGACGAGTTCTGGCCTTGAGATACGAATGCTAATGATGACACAAGATTATTGTGACCAAGAGCTGAGCCTGAACATAATGTGGGCTGTTAGAGATCTGTGTCATCAGTCACCTGAATTTGAGATGATCATCAGGAGGGTCAGCATCTGGCAAAGGACTGTCTAAAACTTGATAGAACATCATAGTGGGACGCTTGAAGCAGATGGTACAGTGTAGGTTAGTTCCCAAGCACATGCACAGAAGCCCATGTAGAAAGCTGTACTTACGGCGTTTATGTTTTGTCATTTACAAAGGTAAACCTCTCAGAGCATAACATTTGCAGACAGTGACTAGAGATCAAAACATAACCATCCTGTTATACTGACAGTGAGTGAGTGCTCCAGGTATGAGAACCCAGAAATGGGGAAAAATCTTCTTCAAAAGAACTGTCTTATCATAGGCCTTTACCTGAGGAGGCCTAGTAGGATCCATAGCCAAGTGTAATTTACAGAGAATTAACCCACTGTTACAATGATAATTTGGGAGGCAGTGAGGTTGCATTGCATGTGACAGTCAATACAAAATGAAACATCCTTACTGAGGATTTGAACCGAGAACGTTGTGCTTATATGTCCAGCACTCTACCACTAGGCTGAAGAGACGAGTCCCACCAACCATTGTGTCAAGCTTTTTAGCTCACCTCTGTGAGGTGAGCTTCTCCCATGGTGTGTCGTCCGTCGTCGTCCGGTGTCGTCCGGCGTCGTCCGTCGTCGTTAACAGGGGTGGCACGTTTCTAAACCGCTTGGGCTACAAACTTGAAATTTGGTGTACAAGTACCCTATGGTAAAAACTATCTCTGGACCGAAACTTAGCGCTGCTGTTTGTACGCTCTGGCCTGTAGGGGGCGCTTTGTGAAAACCTTCTTTTGACCATATCTCCTGAACGCTGCGAGCAAGAACCACGAAACTTTTATGGTGGGTTCCTCTGATGAGACTACATCACATAAATCCCGGGTTTTTGATTTGACCTACTTTTCAAGGTCACAGAGGTCAAAGTTCAAAATTCACTCTTTGGTGGCACATTTCATGGCTATTTGACATAGAGTGTTGTGATTTGGTGTGAAGATATATCTAGGCACCCTGCACAAATGCACCAAATTTCAACCCGATCGGACTTCAAATATGGCCGCCAGGAAGCCATCTTGAAAAATGGACTTTGACCCACATTTTATAAATAGGAGTAGGTAGGATGTTTTAACGTTGTCAAAATATGTATCTAGGTACCATATAAATATATGGTAAATTTCAGTGAGATTCAACGTCAAATATGGCCGCCAGGGAGCCATCTTGAAAAATGGACTTCGGCCAACACCTCATAAATAGGGGTAGCTAGGATGCTTTAACCGTGCCTAAATATGTGTCTTGGTACCGTCTACTTATATGCCAAATTTCGGTTCGATTGGACTTCAACATGGCTGCCAGGCGGCCATCTTGAAAAATTGACTTTGGCCATATCTCATCGGTAGTAAATGTTACGATGTTTCAATGTTGTCTAAATATCTATGCAAGTATCCTGTAAATTCCTGCTAAAATTTCAGTCCCAGCGAACGTCACGTGTGGCCACCTGGTGGCCATCTTGAAAAATAGAATTTTTGACATGAGACTGTGACCTAGACAGGAAAGCAGTTTGTTCACAAATACCACTTGTATTCATTGTATTCAGAAATTGTACTCCTTCTGGGTGCCATCACCTGAGTTTATGTCATTGACTGATAATACTGATCAGATCATAAAATACTTCTTGGTGTGTTCAGCTTTATCTTATCTGTACTGATCCTCAACATTGACCATGAGAGTCACAGTTTCACACTTAACCATGGAGACTTATCACAGAGGTGAGCACAATGGCCCTGGCCATTTTTTGTTACAGAACAGCTGCATGTGACACCCCTGGTGTCACAACTACCGGTAATAGAGACACTGGTCAGTGTCACAAGGATGACATGGTCTCCTGGCAACACATAAGACTACTGGCCTAATAGGTTTCTGGCTTAAAAACATGTTAACAGATTTACCCTGAAAAGGTTGTCATACGCCAACTTGATGCAGCTAAGTCAATAGCCCTGATACATGTTTGTAATGAATCGTGAAGGTGATGCTACTGTGAATGGTGAAACAGGGTGTGATACCGCTGCAATGGTTGACATAGCAAACTAAAGGTGCTCCTTCACATGGGCGTCTTCTCATGAGAGATGGCTCTCTTTAGGCCGTTTGTTGGTTTCCTCACGCCATAACAGGTCCACAAATCACACTGGATTCTCCTGAGAGAACCAAGAGCAGCCTTGAAAATCCCAACAACGCCAGCAAAATCAGCCCCTGGAAGACAATCCCAGAAATCTCCTCCTTCAAGTCATTGTCTGAAAAGATCAAAGTTTATCCCAGGTTGTTCTCGAGGAAGTCATGATGTTGATCCCACAATAAGCCTTGGCTTTTTTCATCAAGGAAAAATATTAATAAAATATCGTTCAACAGGAAAATCTAGGCACCGTGTGTAATACTAGGAGATTAATAGTGGTATCGATGTGAAAGATTGTGGTTCAATAAAGGGAGAAGTTTCACAACCAAATCTTTGTGGAAAAAAACTTAATAACTTTACAAGAAACTCATTTAGCAAGCCTGTGGTGAGCCTATACAATACTGTGTCATCTGTAGTCACTGTGGACAGGAGTGGCACATTTCTTCCTGCAATATACATGTATCCATAATGATTTCAGATGAACCTTTACCATGTTTACCACAGACAGCAAGCAAGAACGTGTGAAAAGAAGCAAGTTCCTTTTTTCTCACCAACCTCTCAACGGCAAAATCTTAGCAAGCCCGACGGGAACAAAACCGAGTTGGGAGCAAAAAGACTACCAACTTGTGTTTATTCAGGTGTAGAACAGAGCATTTCAGGGACGCGGTTCTTTTCTAAGACTTCATTAGTTGAGCTGCTTAAGCCTTGAACCAGCATCGGCGTTGATTCAATCAAAGCTGTCAAATGAACACATTCTTTACGGCAGCAAATTTTTTCCATTTTACCTCGAATGGCAATTAGGGGAAGCCTTTGTATCAAGGCATTCAGCGGCGGCGATTAAGAGAAAGACAACACCGTGAGAGAAATGTGCTAACGAGTTCATCACTCACAGTAATTAATTAGTTACTTCATATTCATGGATGTTGTGTACTCGGATGAAAAGAGTTGTCATTAACGGAATGGGAGAATGTCCAAGAGGCAGTGACTTTTTCAGTTGTACTGCATAATGTTTTGCCAGAGACCTGGGTAAAAGCAACTGTTGACAATGTGTGAAGTTCTATGTCCCCTTTTTGAATGTCTTCTGCTATTTACCAATACTATCTTTTTTCAACAGTTCTGGCCGGACCTCTGTATCCATGGCCATCTCAAGTAAGTGGCCGGTCCCAGATACCACAAATCCAGCTTGGGCTATACGGTACGGGATTAGTCATCCCCAGCTCATCCCTGTCCTTGGATGGGACAGTAAGCCATGGTGCCTTGTGCCTTGTACCTTCGTGAAGGCAAGTAATTACTCCAGCCAAGAGGGAAACTTAAGTTGCTCGAGATGGCCACTTCTATACTTACCATGGCCGAAATTGCTTTGGCTTCGGCCTTGATGGGCAAATTTAATAATCTCCATCACTTCAGCCAATCTCTAGCCTCTTCAAAGTCCCGAGGTAGCAGGCCACTAAACACTCGCTTCAGGAGATGGCACTGTCTCCTTGTGGTCCACTGAAAACCATCCTTGGAACAGTGAGTGACATCTATCCTGCAGATGCAGAGCTACACTCGAGTGATGATGTGATGATGATGTCTTAAACGAACAGAGGAGACATCTATCGTAAAGCCATCATTTCAATAACGATTGTCACTGTAAGAGATCATCGCCCATCTCCAAGACTCGTCACAGTGATGCCATCTACAGTTGTTAGGATGAGTTAATCGTCAAAACGTCAATGAAACTTAATTGGTTCACGATCTCATCTAACTGCTGGGGATCATTAGACACCTGGGACCTCATACACGGGAGCCGGTGTTGGACTTGTGACTAGTTTCCACACAATAATTTTACTCCGCTGGGATGGCTTAGCATCAGATTCGAGCAGGCAATCATTGACCTTTTCTGAGGAGACCGTCTGCTGCTTTGTTGATTTCAAATTCTCCCCTCTACCAGACAAGACTGCAGACAGACGCAGACAGTTTCAACAAGGTTCTGTAATCAGCATCACCATCCTCTGGGATGACAGGACCAAGGCAGGCCACATCCTCCGTCTTCATCAACCAGAGCTTGTTAATTTCAGGCTAGAAGTGTGGATGATTAAAGGGCTGAAGAAGCACATCTCAAAAGGTGTAATTTATCAGACTTCACAAATGAAAGAGATTTGTGCAACAAAGTTTATGCCACAGGAATCAATGAGTGTAGTCTGTGTCTGATTGAAAGACAAGGGGTCTGATGTCCACATCCAATGGTTTCAAAAGGCAGGGGCGGATCCAGGATTTCCAAAAAGAGGGGGTACACTGTGCTAGATTCTAGCACAGTGCACCCCCTCTTTTCAATGTTTCTAAGAAACATTGAAATCTGCGGTGAATTTCATTGATTTGCTCCAAATTTCAGAATTTCATGGTCGATTTTACAGATTTGTTGGCTGAAAGGGGGGCATGCACGGGTGTGCCCCCCCCCCCTTGGATCCGCACTTACCAAAAGGTGTGTTCAGATGATACTCTTCTCACACAAAGTTGGCTTTCAACAGGCAACTAACCAGCAACAGGCTGAAGCTGAGCTTCATCATACAACAGCATGAATTTGGAAATTTTGTGATGAAGGAACCCTGCATCATTAATAGGAGTTATTCACACCAATAAAAAGGGTATTATGAATGAATCATGAGATCTAGGATCAGGAAATAGAACCTGTTTACACCAGATTAATAGCAAAAGCAAGAAGATGAGCTGTTGCCATAAAAAAAGATGACACCACATGGAGAGATGACACTAGATGAATGATGTATGGCCTGCTGGGGTTTGTCGTTCCAGCATCACTCATGTTGATCTTAGAGTGCCAGCCCCATGATCATGGGGCACTTCCTATACGGATGGCTGGTCTGTTTTTTCCAAATTGAATAATGCATGAGACACTAGGGCAGGTGGGGTGTACTTCAACTGTTAAATTCTTTTTGATTCCGCAAAGGAGGATAGAACGTAACCAGCTATATCCTAGGACAACAGCCTTGCAACAATTGGCCTTATCATAGGACAACAGCCTTAAAAACTGGCCTTATCCTAGGACAACAGCCTTGCAACAATATATTGGTCTTATCCTAGGACAACAGCCTTGCAACAGTTGACCTTATTCTATAGCCTTGCAACAATTGACATTATCCTTGGACAACAGGTTGCAACAATTGGCATTATCCTACAGCCAACAATTGGCATTATCCCAAGACAACAGCAATGCAATGGTTGGCCTAATCCTTGGACAACAGCAATGAAAGATTGCCTGATTACCCACCGGCCCCAAATCCTAATGCACTTTTATAACTTGGCTGGATTTTTGTCAAGCGTCCAAGTATAAAGATGAGAATCCATTCACGCAAATTTCTAGCGATGCGATGACGCAACCATTGTTTGTGTTCCGCCGTGTTGGTCATGGACAAAGGAGGCAGCATCGCACCACTCGAAATTCGGGTGAATGGATTTTAAGGCTAACAAGAGCAGTCAAGGCGGATTACCCAACTGAAATCTCTTATTCAGGCCAATCTTCCTCTCCGTTTTTTACTATTCTAAAGAAATCCTGATGAACCGAAGCCAAATCTGTTACATAACACAATCCAGTCATGGTATGATTGACATCCTCCACTGATACACAACAGTAAGTGAGAGTGAAATTAGGATGATTAGTGGAATGCTTTAGGCAAGAGTTGTCTAATGAGCAGAAAGGGACGCGGGAAGTGGTACAAATTGCTACCGTGTTTGTCTCGTTGCTTCAAAGATTAAGTTAGGGCTGCTTTCAAAGATCTGATATGATTTGCCAGCCTCTCGATGCATCAGTTAACACACTCTGGATGCAGCAGTATTATTCTCCTCTGGTGTATTAAGCCGTACTTCAACTGCTTCAAGTGATGAAATTTTGTTTCATTTCCAAGGACTCCACAGATTCTCTGAAGAACGTCATAATCAATCTGGTCACATCATACCAAGTTGGTTTCTTCTTATCCAACTTGCAAAATGTCACCCTATCTAGCAAAATTCGCAACCGAGGAAAGGGCTAACAGCCTTATAACGCAATAGCTGTGATAATAGTTGAGTAAACTGATGACCAATGATGACCACCTGCGACATGCGCCTACTTTGCCAGATCGGGGGTCACAAATATTAGTCTAGTGGTCACAAATATTAGTCTAGTCTAGAAGTGTATCGTGTGCCCAGGCAAGCAATCAAGCACTAACTTCTAACACTGAGAACAAAAGCAGAAAAAAACTCTAGTGCAGACAAATGAATCACGCCATTGACCATACAAATGTTCAGAAATGCAAGAGACAAACAAGCCACTTCATATTGATAAGTCATACATCAGAGCTTTCTCCCGCTAACGAATTCAATATGCAGCAATGAGGATTCCACAAGCGAACGTGCAAACATAAAGGGAAATAGCCTAATTTATCAGCATAATTGAATTTTGTGATCACCATGGCAAATTAGCAGGAAAGGAAGAAAGCTATATCATCTTGACATTCGCAGATGGGAGAGTTCAGATGTCAGTCCAGGCCTTTATATTCCCCCAAATTAACGACGTTTAACGTCGGAGCCCAAATTAAGGGCACCCAAATTTGAGTCTTGTTTTACATTTAAATGGGAATCTCAGATGCCTGGAAATGGTGTCTTTCATCCTCTATTTTCCAAAAATTTTCGAATGAGGCCTGAGGGAGGGAACCCCCACCTCGCGCTCCCCCTGATCGTGCCTTCGGCGCTCTGATGGGGACTTTGGCCCAATACCACCGTAAACAGAAATAGCCCAAATTAGGGAATATAAAGGCCTGCAGTCTGAAGACTGGAGATGGAAAACAACATTTTAACCCATATGCAGCTGTACTTCCTTCATCAACCCCAAGGCAAGTCCACATCACCATGAGTAGTTCTATTCCTTTGTCTTACCAGGAATCGATGCCAGACAATGGGCAATTCGCATGAGCCTTCACGGTGTTGCAGTGATGTAGGGTTTGAGTGCCAGAACCACTGATTACCTCAGGATGCCCATGGATGGTATCGGAGGGTTACTGGTGGTTATTCAGGTCTGTGGAATTTCATGAGATGCCTCATCAAATCAACATTTCCAAGACCATAAAGAATTCATATCAATGAGCATCAGGGGGTCACAGTTCCAGCTGAATTACCCCCACTGGCCTCCTTTGGCATGAGGCCTTGGAGAGAACAAACTGAACAGATAAATGATTGAAGGCTTTCCAACAGATCTGCTTTGCGAGTAGCTCTCTGTTCCACGGCTGCTGCAGAAATGCCAGGAAACATAAATCTGACTTCCACATTTACGGTTCCTCTGGTAGGAAGGGTAAAGCCTAATGCATTTTAATGTGATTCATTAAAACTTCCGACCAGTTTCCTACCAGACCCAAGTGAGCATATATGTATGTCCGTATTTCCAAGATAATGACCAAAGATGGCTGCCACAGAAATAATCTGTATTTCAGGTGCAGAAAAATACCAGGTTTTGTCATTCTGACACAAGCAACATATCAAAGTTGATCCTTTTAAAACATTTTTTGGTTTACACGGTTTCGTAACAACAACTTCTCCTTTTGGTACTTCTCGTCACTCTTGGCTCAACTCCCTTCATTTTTAGGGTTATTTACAGTCTCACCATGTACACAAACAGCCGTGCTGAGAAGTGGTAACTCTACGTTAAAATTGCGTATCAAGGGGCAACGTTTCATAGATTATACATGAAATGAAGGAATAATGCCATGGTTACCTGCGTAGCTGTATTACTTTATGTGTTGATCAATGTCACTTTCCAAAAAAGAGCATGATGATCACGTTTTCAAATAATGTAGGCTATAGCGAGCTGGTATACAAGGAAATTAATGACACTGCATCATAGACTTTTGGTCTTTGCTAAAACCGCCCTCGTCTTGGAGCAGAAACCTAAAAGTCTAACACCGTGAATAGACTTGACAGTCTAACAATGTGGTGTGGATATCAATCAACAATGACATGAACAGAGTAGACACAGCAGTCTAACAATGTGGTGTGGATATTAATCAACAATGACATGAACAGAGTAGACAGAGCAGTCTAACAATGTGGTGTGGATATCAATCAATAAATGACACAAATGAGTAGAATAGATTGGACAGTCTAACAAGTGAACAGAATAGACTCAACAGTCTAACAAATGAACAGAACAGACTTGACAGTCTAACAAATGAACAGAACAGACTTGACAGTCTAACAAATGAACAGAACAGACTTGACAGTCTAACAAATGAACAGAACAGACTTGACAGTCTAACAAATGAACAGAACAGACTTGACAGTTTAACAATGTGGCGTGGATACCAANAAGGCTGGGAGCACACACAAATTTGTGTCTGTGAGATGAGAGATCTTCGGAGCTGTGTCACAGACATAAAACTTGCCGAGATGATACATCCTCCCACAGCAGGGCTTTGGTCTCGTTCCTCTTCATACACTCCATTTGTGTGAGCGGATGAAGAGCAGCGAGGTAAAAACCCCTGCTGTAGGAGGATGAGATGATAGCAGACACAGGTTTTGGGTCACGGACATGGCTCGCAGAGATAATCTTACAGAGATTTCCATATTCGTCTATCAGCAGAACCAAACATGAAAGTTCTAGAGTGGAAGGCAATCTGTAAAGCTTGAACAACCTCGGAGTCTAGCCAACCAGCTAGTTCAGATTCACTTGGGCAACTGAGCAGATGGTAGCCATGAATAATGGAGAAAGACGAAATCACATTGGCAGACGCAAGTTGGTGATGCTACGACACCAGAGACTTAAATCATTGATAAGTGGAAGAGATTAGCGACGGCCCTCAGGGAAAGCTCGGAAAGACTTGTAATGATGACAAACGCAATAACTGCTATCTAACGCAGTTCTTCTAAACGGTAACGAATTTTACTTCAGTATCGGTGAATCAAACGACTAATTTGATGGAAGTAGGAATCCACGCCGTTGGAAATGAGGCTGTGATTGTGTTAGTAGCAACAGTGTCCATGATAAGATTTGACCATCGCTGCCGTCGCACGGACAATAAGTGACCAGTAGGATCCTGTACGCGACGTGACAAATCTACTCTATCGACCGAACGTAATCAATATCGTTAGGAAAGTCATTTACTTTTACAATTTGCCAATTAATGTCGGGAATTAGTCCTGCTGCTGTCGTAATGATAACGTCTGAGACGCCGGTCACTGATCGATGCCGTCAACAAACAAGAAAGGAACGAATCACCAATGTTATGATGGCAGGAAGTCGTAGACGGTCAGATTGTCATGTTAAGCATTGATCTTCCTTACGACCAACCTGCAGCAGGTGTAAATAGTCAGGTTGTCACGTTCATTGTCGAACAGAGGTCGAAGAGTTGAAGCCATTTCTGGTTTAATGGACACAATGTCTGCTGTTCCATTCAAGTTGTCTCCATCAGTTTCCTGTTGCAATAAGGAACACATCCTGAGCTGCAGGAGGGTTCAGCACACTCTGTACCGGTAGTCCATCTTTATGCATAAAAATTTGTTATAGTTCATCTCCTTGTCAGTTTGAGGACCTGATAAGTCCTGCTTGGCTTCTCTGGCAAAGAGTGTGAACTGACCGAACTGATGAGGATGAAGAAACTTGAGGGTGAAACATCTGCAATTTGCGATTTGCATTGGGCATGAAAGTCTGGAGATCTCTAAAGTATGAAGAGCTGTCCAGCTGTCTTTGTTAATTGCCTCTGCCAACTGATGCAATTCACTGCTCCAGCCAGCGGCAACTCTTTGCTGCATAAGAGAAGCAAGAAGCCTGCTCAATATCAGAAGAGTAATGCTTGATTTTTCATACTTAACCTCTATTTCACCATACCACCATCTGTGCAGTCACATGTAACCAATTTTTACAATAGACTGTCCTGAAGGCATGAATCATGGGTTCACAAAAACACCATCCTGAACTCGTTGGTTATGGAATCACATATGTCCCTTCAGTTTTTCATCCTGTCTGAGGTAGAATTTGATGGCGATATGAGATCAAACCTTCTTTTTTAACATTGTATCATCCCTAAAGGTCTTTTCATATGAACAAATGCTGCGTCCCAAGATAAGAAATGACGTTTAATTTATCTCGTTCCTCGTGGCATTTTGGAATGAATAATAATGACGTTGGGGAAGAAGAAAGCGCGTACATGGATGGTATATTTGATAAACACGAGGCATAAGACATCAAGGGGAAAATGTAATTCTGAACTTAAGAACATGATGAGAATAAATGTATTATTCATGACTTTTGTTGGAGAAATGAGACATTTTTTCCCATGAAAGATGAGATGTCTTCATTTCTATCTTAGTTGAAACACAAAGTTGAAGTGAAGTAGGTTCTGACGTTTATCAAGTTCTCCTGATAATGAAGTAATGATGAAATATGTGTATTCCACGACTAGGCCAATCAATGTATCACCACTTTACACCATGTGATGCAGTAGTATGCTTCTGCTGCCTGCTGACCAACATACTCTAAATTCCCACTTACCTGTCCTATTCCTGAACTTGGGAAAAAATGACCAAACCCTAAATTGAAGATGTCGCGAGCTGTCATTCTTTGCCAGGCTCGGGAGTGGGACAAGTAAGCGGACAGGGCATTACTGTTTCTGACCATACTCCACCCCATTATCTTCAACTTAGGATTTAGTCATTTTTTCCTGAGTTCAGGAATGGGACAGGTAAGTGGGAGTTTAGAGTATCAAAGCTTCCGATTGGTCACCCAATGAGGCGGAGATGCATTGTATTTTGTTCAGTTGTTGGGACTGACGATGTTCTGTCATGGCTCAGCATAACATGCCATGAACTCGTATCTATGGATTTGACAAGAAGTAAAATCTTGGTAACCCAACGGAATCGCTGTGTGTGTCTCACTTTTGCTTTGGGCTGAATTTCTCATCTACGTTTAACATCAAATACCGGTAGCTGCTCTCCCAACTAAGCTCCAATACGGCTGTGCTAAGTCTATGCCACGACTCGGTTAAAGACCTTGCCAGAGGTGACATCAGATACTTTCTCTCAATAGCAAATCAATCAAGCAAATTAGCAAAGTATTGATACCCCAAACGTGGAATTTATTTTTCATCAGGAATCGTAAGTTGCCTAATAGATAATTGATTATCTGTTAATAGTATCAGAAATCTGTTACAGGAGTTGAGGACACAGTGTGATGACACGCAAGGAGTGTGTGTAGTGAGAGGAAGTTGGTTCCATGAGTGGAAGCTGGGAATGTGGAAGTTGGCATCTGTGAGTGAAAAATTGGGTTCTGTGGATGAGGAAGTATGGTGCTAACAATGAGGATGTTGGATTCTGTGGGTGAAGAAATATGGTGTTAACAATGAGGAAGTTGGTGTCTGTGGGCAAAGAAGTGTGGTGTCAACAATGCGGAAGTTGGGGTCTGTGGGTGAGGAAGTTGGATTCCAGGAGTTAGGAAGTTGGGTTCCACGAGTGAGGGAGTTGTGTTCCACAAGTGAAGAAGTTGGGTTCCACGAGTGAGGGAGTTGTGTTCCACAAGTGAAGAAGTTGGGTTCCACGAGTGAGGGAGTTGTGTTCCACAAGTGAGGAAGTTGGGTTCCGTGAGTGGGGAAATTGGGTTCTGTGTAAGTGGGGCCGTTGGGTTCTGTGTGAGTGGGGAAGTTGGGTTCTGTGAGTGGGGAAGTTGGTT
>NMRB01001173.1:179909-212208 GCA_002633025.1 Notospermus geniculatus
AACTCGTTTAGGAGGCCTATTTTGGGAGTCGTTCTCTAATTTGGGCCTGGCGTGATCCTCCCCTTGGTGACCATCATGTTGTGGAAATGCGAGACCAAACATAATTTCCTCCAACAAATGTCGGTTCTTCCTGGTTCGGTTCTTGGAACAAATACTTTTCATGTTGAATTCAAAAGTTGAGAATGATCATAAAATAAATCACAGAGAATGGAGACTAAAATAGATGTGAATGCATATTCCGTAGGTTTCATTGAATATGTGTGGGTCAAGATCTGCTTAGGACAGGAAATGGGCCATCTTTTCCATGTCAAGACCTGTTTTACTTTTTTGCTGCACTTCCACCACAAATTTTACATTGTAAAATGATGTACCGGTAACAATGGGCGGATAAGAATGGTAGACGATGCTGAGATACAAAAAGTGCGTGGGGGTGCACGTGGCCACCCCCTCAAGCCATCAGCAGATGAAAGTTTTATGCTTACGTAGAAATATCAAGGAATCTTTTCTGTCGTCTTCCGTCTAAAACAATCTAAAAGGCTGGCTCTACTACAGAAATGAACTGTTTTCATTTACCATCTAGCTAGGGCGACAGATTGCCTCTTTAACTCAGTGGCATCGGGCGTTGGACACAGAAACAGGTGGTCCCCGGTTCGACTCGGCTTTTTATGATTCTTTGACGCGTCCAGATTTGCGGATTTCGTTGATTCTCATTTCCCAACCCCTGGCATCACACTTTTTTGATGCGGTGAAAGAAGTGAGTCAGCACCTTAATCCTCTCTTTCTTTTTACCTAAACATAGATACATCACACGGGGAAAAAGACACATTGCGTCATTGGCGGCTATTTTTGTCGAGATGCGCTTCCAAGCGGATAAAAGTTATCATATCAAAACGCATTTTCCCATCTCGTGAATAAAATATGAATACCGCTTGTTCATAAAGACCGAGATTATGCGGCGCTGATCGCTCAGGAACTTTTGTCTGTTTTTCTGGTTGGCTGCGGATATATAAGTGTGTAAAATCAGGCCTGAGTCACTTGACAGTCTGTATTCCACCCGGGCCAACATTGGGAGGCCGTCACATTACACATTTCGCGACAAGGTTTGTAACGTGGTGACTGAGGTAAACAAACTTCGGATCTGATTACCGGAAGTCGGTGCGGACACGTGGTTACCTGGCCGACGTCAGGCAGGGATTAGGAGCTAAGGGGATTTCCCGACATCTAAGGACCTGGGTGGCGTGAGACAGAACGTTTTATGGAATTGAGTATAAATACCACAACGGACGACAGTGGATTTCAAAATACGACAAGGTCTATAAGGAGTAACACTCAAAAAAACGAGGACAGACGAAAACAGCACAAGGACAACCCTCCATTTCTATCACAACCATGACTTTGACAACCTTAGCACTTGTCTTGGGATTTTTTGCCGTCGCATGCGTTGGGAAACCTCTGTCCGATTCGTCAGTACGCCAGAAGGTAAGTTTTCGCTCATCAGTCCCCGCCAGCCCTGCGCGCTAAGTCATCAGGCTACAGCGTTGCTTTCTCCTTTTATTCTTCGAAAATGAGGTTCTCCACTGGAATTTAATACATCATTTCGGTTCCGCGCTCAACCAAACATGAATTTTGCTAATATACATGTACATGTATAGTCAAACTTCTTTTTTGTTGTTACAAAGTTTGTCACAGTTCATTCATTCTTCGATGAGGCGTGTCCCGAATATCGCCGTACAAAACCCCATGCTGCGTTTCCCTTCCTTCAAACCACGCAAGTATTATAATATTTATACAAAGAAAATGCTTACGGTTCAAACTTACGGGTTCGTCTTGTCAAGGCAGAGCCATGCGGCGGCCGAAATAATGCAGATGTACAGTCATCCAGAGGTTAATCATGGGTTTCTTAATGATCCCTTATTCCTCCGTCACCGATTACTTTAAGTGCGGGGACGAAGGGAGCGAGCACTGAGAGATCCTTCGACTCCAAAAGTAGTTTTTTTCAATTCCCTCATCAATCCTCCATTTCAAATGCGGCGCGGAGAAAACCTCGGATATTCTCAGGATAGGGCCGTTTATAGACGAGAAGCAAAAACCACATTCAGATTCAATCCGATTGGATCCGATTGACCCGCATCGGGTCTCATTTGCGTTTGACGAGATTTGAAGGTGGGCGTATCACTATGTGGTCCATTGTGCTCCAATGTGGATTCGGGACCATTTTAAATCCACATTGGACCGCATTTGGTAGCGTTCACACGCAAGAGTTTTGAACCACAATCGGATTCGATCGGATCGGATCGCATGTGTGGATTTTTGTCTGTCGTCTAAACAGCCCTATTGGGTGCAGCGCTCAGCGAACCCCATGAAAATCTGTTCCGATGCATGTTTGGGCAAATATTGTGAGGTCATTTGCCTCTTTGCTTTAATCACTGGTATACCACATGGATGAGACGCTACTAAACCCGTCTAATTTGAAAATAAACTTCATGTAATGGTGTTGCTTTTGTCAACTTGTCTCGCTTTACAAAGAGGGTTGACAACGTCTCACACACAGATGAATTGTCAATGAATTAAAACTTACATGATCATTCACGTCCCACATATCAAATACCTTTACGCTGTTTATACATTGTAATTCACTAACAACTATTTTATGACTTACTAAGTCACAAAAGGGGACTATAGGGATGGTAAAATGCAAAGATAGCAATTGCACAGAGGGGGGTGTCCCATTGGTACGAAATTCCTGAATGGTGGGGTCATATTTGTAGTAACTATTTTAATGGCGGTTGAAAAGCCCATTAAATTTGTGGGTTTTCGTGCAAGCATCTGTAAGTAAATCTTCACACTGAACCGTTCGTAATTTACCGTTGTCGGTCGGGGCCANGGGGGGGTGATGAAGGCCATGGTCGACCACTGAAAACAGTCATGAGATGCTCACCATCCTGCGAGAGACGACCACGACTTGCTGCAAGCATTCTTTCATGTTCCATCATGACAATGCCCACAACATACCCTGTTTACTTTGTGCAGAAAACCTTCATGCTCGGCGTAGGGATTAGGCTATAGCAACAATGAGACCTACAAAAAGTAATACTCTCATAACGACGCCAAAACACTTTAACTAGGCCTACCAACGAAAAGGCCTAGATCTCGCCGAGGGGGTGGGGGTAATCCGCACGGATTTAGACGACTAGTCCAAGTCTGCTAGCGCCTGACTTCTCCGGAGGCCGATAAATCAGCAGGCGGGGTGGTAATGTCCCACATATGAAAGTTATGTTATAGTTCGAGTTACGTATAATTCGAGTTACGTATATATACGGCTATAATCCGTCCAAAGAAAAAAGTCAGCGCAGCAGGAACAGGAATATGACTCCAGGAGACAACTCTCCCTGCCACATCAGTTCCATTTTTAATGTACTCACGAATCGAATTCCTGTCATTCATATTGGCGTCGAAGCCTGGGTTATTGTTTGGCAATTTTCGATGCTGCTGTACCGGTGTACCAAATGTCCTAAAAGATGACAAGGGGACGAATTTTGTTGACGATGTTCATGTATATCGACGAATGTCGTCTGCTCATGCAGGACGCTGTATAGCAGGTGATGAGCGTTTGTTGCTGTGCGGGTTTTCTTTTCGTAGATTGAGCAGCATGAATTTAATCCTTAAACGTACTTTTTCCTTTCACAGTCAAGCCAACTCAAGAGAGAAAGCAGCTACAAAGATGCCGTGGAGGATACGCTACTGCTGGCTGTGCAGGCCGCTGTCGTTAAAACGGTGAGTAGAATTCAAAACTAAGGGCAGCCGTTTGTGTCAACAATGGTGAATTACCCACAGACAGGCAACCCGTGCGAGAAAACTCTCCTCTTTAGCACCTCAATAGGCCCTACTTCCGTTTCAGGCGTTATATGGAATTTGCTGACCTTTGCTCGTCTTTCAGGGGAAAAAGTTTGACGAAAAGGAATATGACTCACTAGTCGATCGGATGTTGATCGCAGCAGCGAAAGCTTTGTTTATAAAGGTAAGATCAGATTCGGCGACGTCAAGTCAAATTTTTCATACTACGTTTTGTCGAAATTCAGATTAAGGGCTTAAGGGCTTAAAGTATAGACCAAAATGTAAGCCCTTATTGGGAATATGTAGAAAATCTGACATGGCGTTCTAACTCTGAATGTTTAGTTACACAAACCGTTAGTGTCAGGAAAACTCCACAAGGCGCAAAAAGGAAAAGTAGGCCAAAAGATCAACGAATTCTTTGCATCCACAACAAAGTTCGATTCCTTCACCTCGTGACCTGCTTGTTTATACGTAATTAAGGTAAACACTCATGAATTCAAACTATAAATTTCAAAAGTCGTCACGAATAGGTTGGTGTAAAAATACATCCGAATTGAAATATGACTAATCATAAATATAAATAGAATATAGGGTAATGGTAATTTGCTATTAATGGATATTTAGTGTTTGCTATTTAATATTTTCTATTAATAGATATTTTGATTCTTATCGTCGTCCAATCCTTCTATAATTAGGCCTATAATGACTTACAACACTTAATAAGACTCTTTATTAAAAGGATGACGTAGATAAGAAATGGCAAGCTAAATCGCCGAGGTGTATAGAGGAAAATAACTTCTTCGGGAAACTAAAGACTCAGCTGTGAAATTTTGATCATCGGCTTTTTAGCTGCAGCTCTATCAATCCAGGCGTAATCGGCCCGCATCGAACAGACGAGAATCCATTGTCTATGGGGACATTCTTTCCACACACACCTTCGCTCGTCACCAAATCCTGCATGAGCATGGAAGGAGCATTCCATCAGCTTTGGCATGACGCGACAGGGAATCGAACCCGCACGTCTCACTCCCGAGTCAAGCGCATCCGGGCCGTAGCTAGTTTTGGGAGGGTGGGGACCGGACGGGACCCGAAAAACGTGTTTTTATGCAGACCTTGGCCGGAAATGAAATCAGCAAGCCGAAAGACTAACGTCGGCTCCTTTAATTTCTAAATACATCCACGGTACAGGCGTCCCCTGGTTACACATTTGAAGGCTTCTACGATCATAATGATAAGATTCATGAATTTACTATCGTGGCCTTCGTAAATCAGTGAGATGTAACGGCACAACCTTGGCAACATCATTGGGTGAATTTACGGTGCGTTACCTTCCCACAAGGCACGGCAGGCCCGAATGTGGGTCAACACGAAATGCACCGCCGGATTTTTTTAGAATTTTGGTCAGGGAATCGTGAACATCTAGCAATAAATCTTGTTCAACAATGATTATAAATCCGATACTGAATAAATTTGAAAGTTACCGTTGGTCTCGGGCCTATTTGTTCTCAGTCAATGGGAGGCCTACTAACATATATTTGACCGAATTCCAATCGTTGTCCATGCGACGCCAAAGAGACCATGACCATTCGAACATACGGTATTGCCATACAATAGCAGACTATTGTGTCCCGGACTTCCATTCCTAGGACTTTTTCCTCTGGTACACCAGTATTCGGGATGCAGCATGACACCGCCTAGCGCGGCCATGATGCCTAGCGCGCTCTTCGTCACCGCACACGTATGCGGTGACGGACGGAGGAGCGGGCCGGCTACTGATAAACTCTACACGGCATGCTGCGGCCAAATAAGGGAAACCAGGAGGCCTTCGTCCGCGTACGAAGCCGATAAAGGTGTACTTTTGTCATTTCAATCACATTACATGTATATTTAATGTTCAATGAATTCCATTTCAGGCGGAGATGGAGACGCTCTTCCCAAGCGAGGCGTCGAGGCGGGCGGACCCGGAAGGTGAGATCGAGGCACTGAGGCGGCAGGCCAAGCAGGCTCCATCAGCTCGCTCAATGCCACCGCCATTCAGCAGGTGGGCGGGTGGCAAGAAAAAATAAATGGTAAGTTAGGAAGCTGGGTCTCTATGGGCAACTCGGCCGTCCGGCAATCTGTGGGCAGTCGTAAGTGTCACTCGTCAAGGCGTTAACCGTACAAGGAAACCAAGGGACTAGTCTGTATACTTAGGCCTACCTAGTACCATGCTAGCGAGTCTTTGACATGAATCATCTTGCCGGATGTTTTTTCAGGAGTGTAAAGTGATGCAGCGGGAGTAGATGACTTAGAAGGGGTTAACTCTAGTACCCATTCCACAAACATGCACGGCATCGGAATCGGAAAGAAAACGTGCACGAGGTGCTATCAGGCTAGCAGAATGTTGGACCCGTGGCGGCGCGGCAGATACTCAACGGAGCCGAATCGACCAATGAGTGCTGAATTCAAGACCACGTGAAATACCGTGACGTTTTTGACGGACCAGTGAAAAGCCACTACTGACATGATTGGACCAAATGGTTCTCCCTGCGGCCAGCCTTTAAGGGAATCGAAAACGTTCAAGAACCCCAAATCCGCGACGGCATCAAGATGCGCCGCGCGGGACCCGCTGCAGAACGCATGCTAACGCATTCAGCTTTTAGGGCAATAAGGACTCGAGAAGAGTCCACACCGTCCCGAGTGATCTCTGTCATGTCTATTTAACGGCATAATTGCATTTGTAATATTTGTGCCATCTTCAAAGGCTCAGAGAATGCAGACCACGGCGTGCCGCTGGGAAGGGCGCCATTTACCTTATGTAAGCCTAGATTTACAGTCTGGGTCATATGTAAATTCCTTTTACTCCATTCTGCCACGTGTGCTTTTCCGACAAGCACAGAACTTATAGAATGTTGCCACTGACGACACATCCTATTCGCTATGCAGTATTGGACAGATTTGAACAATCTTGCTCCACTTGGGAACTGAGACACGCCAAAACGCAACAAAGTGCACCAAAAAGGGTAGGCCAACTTACCTATGACCTAGACTGTACCAACCTCAATCGAAATTTCAAAATGGAAATGATTAAGATTACATTTCCACCATTCAACACACCCTTGAATTGTCATATGACTTGTATGCATGTCAACAATTCGGGGCAAGAAGATTGCACTGGATAACTTGGAAAGAAGGCTCGACACACGGACGGGACTTGAAATACTTGTAGATGAATGGAAATTAGAAATATTTCGGCAATTTCCATATTGTGGTAACAATACTGTTCAACATTCACACGAATATTCATGATATTGCATTGTATTTTATTGAATATGCTTCGCCTGTTGTATTCACTCTATGCAAGCAAATGCTCATTAAATTATTTACATGTAATTTGCTTGGTCTATTAGTGTCTTCATGCATGAACTGAGATTGCTCTTCTTTCATGCCAGTGACAGTGTGTGGTCTCATCCACCAAGGTTACAAGTTCACAATGAACATGCATTATAGCAAAAATAGATATTTTTGATTAACAAAATTATTTCTTTTTCTGAAATGGAGTGGAAAAATTAAAATTGATGAAATAATTTCGCAGGAATGATTGAAAATTGCACCGACAGCCACTTGGCCTACCAGTAAGGCCTAGCAATCTGCCCCTTTCCTTGTATGGGAGAACCTTGTCATTCCGTGTATCAAACTTTTGATTGTTCATTTCCCATCAGTCACAACTACTTACCAAATCAGAGGACATTCTGACTGTGGATGAGGCCAGAGGTGCTCCACATTTGCTAACAGTCTTCAATCAATGAGTGGATTTATTGCCAACAGATGGCAGCACTGCACCAACAATCTTTAACAACATTATTGCCTGCAATAAGAAATCGACAAGAGACCATAACAATAGATTTCTACAGTAACCTTCTACACGAGTTCCCCACGAGGCTAGGCCCTTATCAGGCCTACAGCCATCCACTTTGATCAGGATATTGGCGAAGAAAAGGAAACAAACAAAGCAAGAGGAATGAAACAACTTACAGATAATGTCCCTTCAAAATGTCTCAGCAGCTGACAAATTATTAAAACAACTTTGGTTTCCATGGTTACCATTTTATTGACGCCTGTTTCGATTACCATGCTTGACGGTCGAGATGGTGTTCGTTGGGTTGAAGGCCTCGCCCTGTTCACGCCAGATGTTCTTCTGGTCATTACGACCAAAATGCTCAATTTTCATTATGTCAGACCGCAGAACCTTCCTCCAAAACGCTGATTCTTTGTATTGATGCTCCTTTCCAAACTTCTCCCTTGATTTTTTGTCCCGATCTTTGAGCAGTGGCTGCTTCTTTCCGCGTTACCACTTCAGTCCATGTCGATGCAGAACATCCTTAACCGTAGATCCTGGCACACTCAATCCTGCATCTTGGAGATCCTTGCAGAGCTGCTTTTTTTGGTCACCTGTGGTTGATTTTCACATTTGCACCAGTGTCTGTTCGTTTTGGGGGGGTCAGTTTCCTGTTTCTTTCGCCCCTTGGCTTGGTCAATGAGTTCCCGAGGTCCTTGTTCTTCCTGACGATGGTGTGAACGGAAGCCCTGGGTACCCTAAACTGCTTAGCAATGTGGCCTAATAGGAGCCTATCTTGTGAAGATCAACCCCACGCTTTCTAAGGTCTTAGCTGTACAATTTGGATTTTCCCATCTTGTCTCGATAGTTCTGACTGTAGGAAAGGGCTAAAGACCATAGAAATGCCTTCTCATGTAGCCACTATGGGATGTCCTGGGTTATTATATAACTGATGTGGTGACCAATGATCAGTAAAATGACTGTGAGGTACCGGTCATCAATTTTCCGCAGATTCCAGGTTGTGTTTTTAGAGTTTGACTAGGTGTATGTAAACTTTTGAGCCACTGTATTTCTGAGATCGAACAAACTATGTTACATAATTCTGAAATAAAGAAACTGTAATCAATGAATGAAGCAAGAAAATAAAGTAGACATCTTAAGTATAATTCCCCATGAAAAAAGTTTTTGAAAGAACAATAAAACCTTTTGAAAATTTGAGTTGAATATTTTTTACCAAAGTGTATGTAAACTTCTGACCCCAACTGTATGTATCTAGGTACCATATAAATATATGGTAAATTTCAGTCAGATTTGACGTCAAATATGGCCGCCAGGCAGCCATCTTGAAAAATGGACTTCGACCCACACCTCATAAATAGTGGTAACTAGGATGCTTTAACCGTGCCTAATGTGTCTTGGTATTGTCTACTTATATGCCAAATTTCGGTTCAGTTGGATTTCAACATGGCTGCGAGGCGGCCATCTTGAAAAATTGACTTTGGCCATGTCTCACCGGTAGTAAATGTTACGATGTTTCAATGTTGCCTAAATATCTATGCAAGTATCCTGTACATCCCTGCTAAAATTTCAGTCCCAACGAACGTCACGTGTGGCCACCAGGTGGCCATCTTGAAAAATAGAGTTTTTGACATCTGTTACCTAGGCAGGAAAGTACTTCTTGGTGTGTTCAGCTTTATCCTATCTCTCCTGATCCTTCAACATTCACCATGAGAGTCACAGTTTCACACTTAACCACGGAGACTTATCACATAGGTGAGCACAATGGCCCTGGCCATTTCATTATTTATCATTACAAAACATGAAGTGCTATTCTGATTACTGTGGATACATTGAAGAATCTTCTGAAATAAGAATATACATTTGGTAGCAAACTATGTTCTTGCAGTATCTGATGAACAATATGTTCTTTTTGCTTAGAATTGTTTATCCCCACGGTTTTGTACTGTTCTTTACTGAAAAATAGGTTGCTACAATGGAATCTGATGGTGGTTAATTACAGTGGATACTTTTGCGACTTGACACCTGCTACCTCCTGATTCTGAAATATACTATCATTGCCACGAAATTTCTGACTGAACAAACTTTGGCTCGTCTGACTGTAGGCCTCCTCTAAGAAAAAAACCAGCACACTACATGTATGTTTTGTAATGCAGTCCACGTTCCGGATCAATAATCCGTAAAGACAAGGTAAATAACACCATGAAATTTACTATTCTCCTCTCTTTTTGAGCAGCCAACACCTTCACCACCATCTTTGCAAGGACACCAGGTGATAAACAGTCGGTTTTTGAATTGGAGAGAACCAATTTGACATCGAGGATAATATGCGCAGTTGCGTGCATATGGAACATGGAGTGCGCAGGTTTTTGGTNTCCGAAACTATGAAAACTGCAATCCAAAACTTCAACATTATAATTTTCACTATTTAACATGAATTTCATATCCGTACCGACTGCCAACACAAGAGACCACCCGATGGGTAGCTAACTGTGGTACACGCAATCCATTGCATTTTGTCTTAAAGGGCATTAAATACATTGAACATACTGTCAAATCTTATGGGACCATCTCCAAAACATTCTCATAACAATTCTTCTGCATGTGTCAATCTGCCCCACTGGCAAAGAGCAGAAAGTGACTAGACGGCTCTGAGACAGCGGCTAAAGTAAAAACAAAATCAGGTCTAGTGACTAACATCACTTTTGACAAGATCAGGTCCTCTAAGATTCAAATGAACCAATCAAGACACAGGATTGGCTCATGGAATTCAAATGAACCAATCGTTATCAAGGATTGGACATGTGATGTTTAAAAGAGCCAATCATAGCTCTGGATTGGCCCAAAGTAGTTCAGTAAACCAATCAGCATACAGGACAAGGAAGATAACTGACAGCCTTGTTCAGATAGTCATGAACATGGAAATGAAGTGATGGTTAGGAAAACAAGGCTTAGATTCAACTTTGGAACTGGCCATCAAGACTGCTCTTCCGAAACAGTCCGTGCAAACTAGATTAATCTCGAGAATTCGTCTTGGGTGAAGACACAACAGGATGATGAAACATGTTAGTTCAAATTAGTTCAATGATATTCCTCTCCCTCTTCACCGATACTAGCTCAGATAACCCACAGAATTATAAACGACCCCCGATAGTGTTGAAGCCGGGATATTTAAGTCAGAACGCAAGATGTGTAGAACGCCTACGCCACCTGTCCAACATATTGGGAACTAATCTATGAGAGAATGAATCCCCAGCCGAGGGTAGGATAAGTATACTTCAACAGCCAACAATGACAGCAATATTTACAAAGTCCAAATCAACAAAAAGTCATATTTCTACACAGAGGCCCTCTTTTGGCTGGGGACAGAACAATTTGTTGACATCCTACTTTGTGGCCAACCTGTGTGTCATGTTCCCGCAGCTTTCAACTACAAATGCTCCACAAAATTATAGCCTCTTCAACAGATTTTCCATTCGTAATGATAAGTATTCGTTCCATAGGTAAGACTGGTTGATCAGTCGCGCTGATCATTGATCGAGACTTGTACATGCCGAGACTTTCTAAGCCTCACAGCAAACATGGTTGAATTAAATTCGAAGTGGCTTCAGTGTAGTTTCAGACCAGTTTCTGAGCAGTTTCATTGAGCTGAAAGATGTGTATAACGACAGCAGGATGACCGACAAACGTAAAAGTCACCAATATCTTGATATTCTAAGACTCACGGTGTGATAGAAT
Organism: Notospermus geniculatus; assembly: GCA_002633025.1. NCBI lineage: Eukaryota > Metazoa > Nemertea > Pilidiophora > Heteronemertea > Lineidae > Notospermus > Notospermus geniculatus. Next base: position 191,317 of record NMRB01001173.1, read on the forward strand.
TCGGTCCCTAGCCGAGATTAGATGCTCAATGGCCCAGAGCTAATAGGGTTATTTTGACTGCCCGTTACAGTGGTAGCCATGACAACGCCTGCACATTCAACGGAGCGAGACAAATTTGTCATCGCTCGGCTATAACGCTGTTAGTGGTCACGAAAATATCGTCAGCGTAGGACCAGGAATCGGTTAATGTAAAATATGGAATGTGGTAGGAATGGCATTTGTAATCATAAAAGTTTGGAATGCCGTCTTGGTCATGATTTTTCATGGGAATGCAATGAGAATTCTGGTTTTCTCCGAATGTGAGAAGGGGCGGCCCACCGCATTAGATCAGCCAATATTGCACAAATATACCAGCGATATGCAGACAGCTGTGAAAATCGTTGAGATTCAAAATGGTGGAATCACGCTTTCAGTTCATGCCCCACATAAAAGCCAAACAAGGAACGATGTGGAATGTTGCTTTGTTAAAACAACAACTGCTCTCTATCTTAGCAGTTTTTTTATACGGAAGTGGAAAGGGGCTATAAATATATCAAATTCTTCCTTCTTATCCTAAAAGATCAGCGACCATAGAGCATCCATCTTGACGCAGAATCAAACCCTACGTGACCCGCATCTTCGACCGTTGTCAATGTTCTTAAACGGACACCGGCCGCGCTGCTGAATAAAGTCTGACAGGAAATACAGCAGCAGGGAACACGTCGACCATAGCCTCGCCCACAGGACAAGGATTAGCACTGCTGGCAGCCGCTGTTCTGTGTGTTGGGGTTTTCCGTTAGTCTTGGTCCTTTTGCTGCACTGCTAACGATGGTCGGGTCCGAGTCTAAACTCTCCGACATCTTGTCACAGATGATATCCACGAGCCGTTCAAAAACTGCTTTTACGTTGATATTTTCTTTGGCTGACGTCTCGAAAAATTCTAGGCCTGAAAAGAGCAAAAGAAGCCAGTTAGAAATGCAGTAATGGAGATAACGGCAGACTGCCATACAAACTTTTAGCATGTAATCTGTCATGGAGTGAATGCAGGGGAGCATGATGCCAATTTGGGAAGAATTTGTGCTGTCAAAGTGAGTTACCATCGCAATCAACCAAAAATTTGAAGGAAGTTCTTTCATTTTATCAATTTAAAGGATTATGAAGCAAAACATTTCAGTTTCCTTTTGCCGTTAGCAGCTTTGACGATTCTCACCCTAGCCCCATCCCTAAATACACGGGGGGTACGCGAGACAATTAGATTGAAGAGGCTGGTGTTGCTGTTTACAAATGAGACGTGACAGGACGCAATTTCACATCCATTACCGCCAGGATGTTGACCCGTTCGGTCAGTCAACGCACCGAGCAAGATCCAATCCCACATAAACAGAAGAAACCGATGGCAATAATCGGCTTAGCAATGCTCGGTGACGGCAATATGTAATGGATACCTTTGGGGCTTTAGCATTAAAAATGTCGAGATCGAAATGATTCAGTTGGTGTAAAAAATGTTGTTTTCGTAGTTATAATATAGAAGATGAACGGAACTGATTCCGAACTGATAGATTTGGGCCTAAACCCTTGGTGTCCTTACGTTCAAGACACTTGACTTGAAACCTGAGGCCCTCAAAATTGAGGCAAAGCTCACCTTGAGCATGCCAAGGTTTTGTATCATTTCAAATGACTGAAGGCCCCAAGGGAACCGGGGAAACTCTAGGCAAGGATTTAAATGCCATCTGTGGTCGCCAAGATAAGACACGCCACGATCCTCAAAGGGGCCGTCGGCGATCCCGTGATGAGAGCCATTAGCATCAAGAGGCTGAATGGTCCATTAGTTGAGGAGGTTAACTAGACGGTCACGAAGAAGAGAATATCGTCAAGGAATGTTGGTCCCTGATGGCATTCTGTGTCTGCTGAACCTTGACATGATAGTAACAAGAACACTTTTTGCAAACGCCTCTTCCTCAGCTTCAGGGTCCTTTGCATTATGAACACCATCCTCCCACACAGGGGTTTTTACCTCGCTCCTCTCAACCCACTCACACAAGCCTTTGTGTGTAAGCATATGAGGAGCGAGACCAAAGCCCTGCTATGGGAGGATGTATGACCACAGTCTAACATGACACATTATGATCGCTTTGCTTGCTTTCCTTTTATGTTCTGGTTAGGTTGGTCTCAGCACTTACGTACCAAATGCATCAAAGTTGACAGAACTATAGCTTGACAGAGTACAAACACGCAGGCTCCATCCTGTCAGAGCTTTCATTTGCCACATACCCGACTGTGCAATCACGAAGGAATTACAATCAATTGGTTATTCCATCATTTCATCAATGTCGGGTAATGGGGATTAGCGAGGAAGTGGTCGCCATGTCAACTGCCTGAGCCGCGTCCTAACCGGTATTCAGATCGTACCGCTGTTGTTCGGTCAGAGGGTGGCACAGTACATCATAAATTTCAATTGGTAATATGCAATTAAACTAAATGGGTATTTGTTCCAAAGCTTTGTTGAGCTACACCTCATATCTCTAGGGGAAATCGGTAGAAAATAAATGGTCATTAGATACGCACTGTGCTTCATTACCGGATACATGTAGTTTCCATATGTTATTATTCTGTAGGGTCCATGCGTACTTTGTCAGTGCGGAAATGTCATCAGCCATTGGTGGCAGCTTTTCTGGCAGCTGTGCAGGGCAGACCACACAGAAAGTCTGATAGTGCTACCGGCGCCTATCGGCAATTAGTAACTAGAGCCATCATGTGATGGCGCAGATTCGTCTCCATTTGAAAGTTATGAAATGGCATGCACAGCGGCAAAATAGGTGGGCAGGGTCCAAAGGGTACTTTGGGTACAAATATACCTAGTACCCTAAAGAAATTTGAGGGTACGATATAGTACCCTCAAATGAAATGGTCCATGGACCATGTGCTCACCCATTTGGACATAATAGTGTAATGACAGAGAGAGGTATATCAGTTATATGAGCAATCTGGGTAAGTCATTCCCAAGTTGTAGGACTTCAATGATTTTCAGTTTGTGCCACCTGGCGGCCATATTGGATGNGGGAGCTTTTCTGGCTGTGATGTGATGGTTGGCCACGAGACAAAAGCCCACATTCAAATGCATCCCCATGCGTCTGAAGAATGACTGAGGCTGAAGAGCCTTGTTGACAGCAATGGCTCCCTCTGAAGGCTCTGGTTTCCTCCCACTTGACACTACAGCCCTGAACAGTTGACGAAGCATGGATGAGCCTCATCCATGCTTCGTCAACTGCTGAAAGCCTTAGCAAAAGACATCAAGATATATGACAGCCCATTAGCATAACATCCACGGCAAATGCATCAGAACACAGCCGCCACGATATTGAATCTAGCAAACTATTGATCTTTCTGTTCGACATGATCCCTAATGACCTGGAAGGCGAACGTTCGACCATAAAATGTCGCCATTCAAAAACTCTCCGTGTTTCACAGCTGGATGGGTCGTCGAAGAATGCGGCAGTTCCGGCTCTAAGATGTTGTTCAATAACCATAAGCTGGAAAACAGCGATGATTTACAAGCCAAAATGATCCATTAGTTCCTTGGAAACTGATGAGGGGGTGGTTAACCTCCATCTGAATTGCTACATTCCAATGATAAAAGGTAGTATCTTCACTAGTGTTCAGAGGGAGCATAAGCATTTGAAGGAACAGCCCTATTCTGTACTACCAAGCATGTTGTAGTCTACAGTTTCACTGTTACTTCAATCAAACATGCACCCCACTGATTCATAGCAAAGATGCTACCTTTCACCTTTTTGGATGGCAGAATGCTGCCTTAAGCCAAATAAACCGATTTCTTTATAAAATGAAAGAACTTCCCAAATGATCTCGCTCATCTACAGTGTTGCCCAAAAAAGTGAACAGGAAAACTGGCATTGCTCATGCTGAGAAATGTTATGACGTTGGAACGAATAAAATGTTAGATGATCATGACCAACAAAAAGCTTAGTGAGTCTAACTAGGACGGGACAAAGAATTACTTAATCTATGACATACCAGGCCTCAAAAGATGACAAATCTATAATTTTGCATTGTGGTACAGTCTTTCATTATCAAAATTTTAGAGCACCAAGCCAAAAACTGAACCCAGTTTGACACTGTGCCACCATCTTTTGAGACCTGGACATCACCTCGAACTACAAAATTCAATCTAAACTATAAAATTGGCAATGTGAACCATAAAATTAGTGATTAACTATGAAATCATAAGTGAGTGAACTATATTAATTAGTAATAAAAGTTAGAAGTTAACTATATTAACTAGACAAACTGCATTCTCTTTCATCTGCACTCAGTGCTCTGAACTATAACATGGACATTAACATATACATTACCGGTACCTAAACTATGAAAATGTGAAGAACAAATTAGTGACGCACACCACCAAACTATGAAATTAGTGAAAACATGAGCCAGAAAGTGGTGTTCGTGCTTGAAGCCCACCACCTTTAGCAAGCCAATCAGGCATGAGCAGAGTTCGTACGGGGTCAGTCCGATCAAAAACCATGAAATGGAAGCCAATAGGCACCAAGGCCAGAGACCTGTTACCATAGCATTTTTTGCGGGAATTCTCGTGGTGGTTTGACGGACAAGTACGAACTCTGATCACGGCTGGAGACATACCTAGTTGGTCAGCTAATTGTTTTCCCCTCTCCGCGGAGACCACGCGTTCATCTTCCAGATCGCATTTGTTACCGACTAGCACAACTTGTGCATTGTCCCATGAGTAAGTCTTGATTTGTGTACACCTGGAAGTCATACAAGGAGAACGAGGTAAGGACCGTACCTAACTGATCCGCGAGGTGTTTGCCTCGATCGCTGGAGACGACCCGCTCTTCCTCCAAGTCACACTTATTCCCAACGAGCATTACCTGAGCATTGTCCCAACTATACATCTGTATCTGCGTGCACCTGGAAGAGACGTATCCCATGATGCCAAGGTCAAGGTCCCTGGAGATTCTCAAGTGCTGCCACCTATACCGTGCAAGCTGGGAACGTGAATGTGAAGTAATCGCACGAGAGAGAAGTTGAGAAAAACAACATCATGAGAGAATGAGATGAAATAATCTTAGAACTGCAGGGACAATTTGATCAGGATCTCAATAAGTCAACTACGGTTAGTAAACAGGAGCAGACTAGTAGCGGCTACAGGGTTTCATTTGTAACGGAGGGTACGTTTTCACACTGATGTTGCATTCCCAAATAGCGCCCCCTATAAGCTGATCCCTGGCATGCAGAAAAAGTACATCCACCAACCAATTCTCCTTCAAAGAAAAAATTCGAAAATAAACAGTGGCATAGAAGTTCATTGTCACATACATGTAGAGTTACACATAAAGTTTGTCTGCTACATCGACTTCACACAACCGTCAGAGCAAGGTGGCCAACATCTATGCTTGTATGCCACCCCCGATCTTCACCACAGGTCCAACACTTTTACTCAAGTGTAGCAGAAGGTAGGCTGTCCACAATGTTTCCAATCACATTTTCCAAAGCTCAGCTCCTGATTGTGACACTCCCTGGCCACAATTGTTCCAGTCTTTAAGCCTCCCAAGGTAACAATCATCTTGAGGTAATCAGTGGTTCTTAGCACTCAATTCTTACATCAACCTACACCAAAATGTGACGTGGGGAGCAAGCACCAACGACCACAGATTACCTCAGGATAATCCGACAACCTATGAACTACTTTCAGGGACACATTATTATTGCTACATGCCAGGGTCAGCACATTGCCACATTTCAGTGTTTCCCCAAGAAGGTTTTGTTGTCCAACCCTATGCCACCAATCTTACCTTGTGACATACCGACGGACATCTGACTTAATACTTCACCGAATCTGCATCCCACCAGGAAGCAGTCCTTCTTGTTTGGAATGGTTGTTGCTAACTGCCCATTGTACCCAGTAAATGCACTGAATTGTCCACCGAGGTGACCTGCCTTTCATGAAGTCCCCAGCCAAAAGCACATAATGCAGCAAACTCTGCCAGCATTCTCGAGTATGCCACTTCAACATCACTTTTGCACAGAAATACAATCTCAATGCACTACATTACCTCGTCTCCTCTGATACATTTCTGGGGACTCGAGGAGCAACCATTTTGCACATCACTCAACCACATAAGACCTTTCGTAATGTCTGCGAAGATTGCGATCCAGTTCAGATGCTAATAGCATTATGAGGATCTCTGGGTCGGATCAGACACAGCTCGGATAGGGACTACAACTAGCTGATGAGACACGCATCATCATCCTTTGACATTCTTCATGATGCTGGCTGTGCTTGTGCTTTACTTGACCGACAGACTAGCCTGTTGGTCACCACCTTTTGTGTGCAGTGCTAACATCCTGTGCCCAAAGCAAGACACCGACCAACTCAGCATCTCCTGAGGAACAAGGCAATCGCATTGCAGATGGTATCTATACTGAAGTTTGCTCGGGGCTCAGTTTCTCACCTACCAAGATGTGGGCAAAACAGCTTCCGACAAAAACAGCTTCTGGCGTCACACAACTTCACTAGAAATGTGACATGATAATAAAGAGTCAAAGAACAGTACACCTGTGTCAGACACGGCACAACTTCCCCCTAGGGCAACCAGCAACAACCACTCCTTCCGTCTCCACCCACCCCCAGCTCAGACAAACACGAATATAAAACCCTCTGCTCCATTTTACCTAAATCATCTGCTAATTTTTGTGCGCGTTCTTTTGACACTACCCTGATATCTTCGCGGTCGCATTTATTGCCAACTAAATGTACAGTGCAGTCCTCCCACGCGTGGGTCTTTATTAGGGTGCACCTAAAGTAAGCAAGGAAGGAGAATGAGGGAGAGCATGCAAAGGGAGTGGCTTCTACTGCAAGAAGGGACCACGGACTGTGGTTCTACTAGTGGTGGCCCACATGGCCGGGCCTCACCATCTCTAAAACCCTGAAAGGGTATTGAATCAGACGTGATGTTAGAAACTGAAACTAAAGTTGAGGATTATTAAATAAAATTTGAAGATAATGAGGAATTGGATGGTTTAGAAGATGGGGAAGAAAGAAAGGTTAAGAAAGAAAGGTTAAGTAAGAGTCACAGAGACCCGGGGATACAAGACCCCGAATCGATCACTGACGTCGAAAACCTTCACACACCCAGGTTCCTTGATGAACCCAATTTTAAGTCATGTGATGCCAAAGTTGCAGAGGAACGACGTACAAGAAATCGCAGTTTTGATTCCAGCTTGTTTCCATCAGCATGCTTCCGTTGTCAACTCTACTCCGCCTCTCTGATAACAATTCTCAGATTTCTAAAGATTTCATTGTTTGACTATAAAAAGTTCAAAATACACAAGACCATGACAGTCTGCAGAAGTGACATGCAGAAAAAACAAACTCGCACGGAAAAACTTCACCATCCGGTTGGAAATATCAAGGATATACATGGAAAATGTGCGCATGAGTAGCTAAACACAGCAAATGTCATAAAACCAACCTATTTACAATGTGACCTTTTCGTCATTCATGTTTCCTTCTTCATCTTCCAGCTAGACTGGCAGTATCACATGATGAAAAGGGCAAACGAGTGCTGTGAACACGAGAATCTATCGACAGTGTTAGCCAATCTTCAAATGTCATCAACTCTCTAGAGAATACTAGAGACATTCTTTCTGATTCTCTCCCAGATCAGAAGGCTTGTTCAGCGTTGTTCGATTCATCTCTAGTTTTTGTGCCCAGAGCTCCGAGTAAATGATAAATGTGATCGCATTGTGAGAAGAGAGAGGCATCGTTTAGGCTCCACTGAGATGAACAGACTGCACTCTCTCAAATACACTGTGGCAAGGGGAGCCTGGGGAGGCTTCTTTGGAGGGCAGATGTTGTCAAGGTGAATCCAATGACAAGGGATCACGACAGGAAGCCTATCTGGTACCTTGCATGCAAGCAAAGGCAACAAGACAAGGTCCTTTGGCTTGACAACGAGCTGCAAGCATAGACAACAAGACAAGGGCTGGTATTCATAAAAGTTAGCAAATGCTATTACTTAAGATTTACACAGCGAGGTCCAATGTAAATGTACTACAAAACTTGAAGTAAAAGCATTTGCTAGCTTTTATGAATACCAGCCAAGGTCCTTTGGTTTGACAAGGAGCTGACTCAACAATGCACTCTGGGCTCTCAGAGTGGTGTAGTGGAAACAGCCCCTTGTTCGAATCCCAGTTCGACCCGGTACAGAAGTGAGGGACATGGTGGCTCTCTTTTGACACACTAGGCTCCTTCAGGGGCTCTGGTTTCTTCTAGACTAAGTATTTTGAATATTGCAGGCAAATTAACAGCCCCCGAATTGACCACTTTTCAAGTCAACTCAACACTACCAATACGAAAGTGAGATGAAAATTATGGTTTCAGGCTAACTCAACAATGCCCCAAGTTGAAGGAGCTCAAAAGCGTATTGCTTCTGGTCAGCCTAACAGCTAATACAGTACAAGAAAGCCAAGCATATTCTCTTCTTTTGCCATCTCTTGCACACAACGATAGAAGCAACAACTCCATGGCAACAATAGACGATCAACTAGTTCGGTCAAGAACCTTCTGGTGCTAGAACTTTATGACCACGTCAGTATGGTCACCAGGGGATAAGCTATGCAAGAAACCTGACCTGCAGCAGACAGCATTTACCTGCCCTCTGTGTAAGAGTTTGGAGAGCTATAATTGTACAGCTATCACAAGACTGAAGTGAACGGCCATCTTTGAGAAGACCACGATTAGAATATCCTGCAAGCCATGGAATGACAACTTATTGATCTTATAGCCGCTGTAGAGAGATGAATCCACATTGAAACCCTTGTCACGATACATGGTGAGATGTTTGGCAGATTAGGAACATCAGGAGACATATCTGGCCTGGAGAGAGAGAATGAAGGGAGGAGGAGAGGAAGTCTGCCTATCAAGATGACTCGTAGACCTGGTTTATACTTATCCGATTCTGCCACCGTTCCACGTATCAATGTAAACAGTAGGGTTCGAGGACTTTCTGGCCATGGGTGTTACACTCCTCGTCATTTCATCCCTGAAGGTACGTCATCTCCAGACATTTCCTCCCTGACAAATTTGGTCCCGAAGACTTTCGTCCTTGGACATTTTGTCCTGAAGAGTTTTGTCCCTGGATATTTTGTCTCGAAGACTTTTGCCCCTGGACATTTTGTCTCGAAGACTTTTGTCCCTGGACATTTTGTCTCGAAGACTTTCATCCCTGGATATTTTGTCCCGAAGACTTTCTTCCCTGGACATTTTGTCCTGAAGAGTTTTGTCCCTGGATATTTTGTCTCGAAGACTTTCGTCCCTGGATATTTTGTCTCGAAGGCTTTTTGTCTCTGGACATTTTGTCCCCAAGGCTTTCCTCCCAAGACATTCTGTCCCCAAGACTTTCGTCCGTGGACATTTCTTTCCCTACGGGCATAACTCTTGCATTGAAAGCTGACTGCAGGTTCTTCTGTGATACACATCCAAACTAACCAACTGATGATCTTGACCACCAGACCTTAGTTCTTCATGTAACTTAAGACTGACCGAATGACTCCCAGTGGAACGATTTTGATGACATCACTGCAGTTTTCAATCCCACTTCCATGTACTTTCAGTTGACGGGTGACTTGCCACGGATCAAACCACGACGCAACTGGTGTCACTTTCCCCAGTGTGATATGCTGTATCACCATGGTCACGAAGGAGGAAGCCTTAACAATGCCATCCATTGGGTTGGAACAAAAATTTGCTTGTGGGTGGTTGAACGGATGCCAAGCATCACAAACAAGTTTTATAGCTCAGCAGTCAAATCAATCATTGATGTAATTTGCGACATCGTTCTCAATTATCCGATAGAAGTTATGAATGTTTCAATTTGTAATCTCATCAGGGTTGTACCATAACCACGGCTTCCTCAGCCGTGGTTATCCCACCGGTATAATTAACTACCGTACAGCCAAAAGGTACATTCAGTCTGGTAGAATTGGCCAGATTCAAGGGAATGCCTCATTTGAAATATGTGACCCTACACAGCAAACCCAGTCGCATGTCGCCCAGAAGGTGAGCCTCAACGAACTAAGATGACACCAGGAGAGAATGGAAGAAATAGACTATTATTTCAGATTTCATAACAGGCAGACAGTATTGAAAGTGACAAACATTTGGTCTCAACCTGCCAAGCTAAGAGCGACATGCGACTGATTTTGCTGTGGAGGGTCACATGTTTACTGCCAGTGCAGCGAACTTCCAGCTCAAAAGATGTGCACAATGGGAAGGAGAAGGAAACCACCCTTGGCCTGCCTCTCTGAAGAAGTACTGCGGTTATTAGTGCTGTTAAACACAAATCTGAACCACAAATCCCCAACAGCATGCTAGGTCCGGTCCCACACCCAACTCACACCCATAATCTTCTCCAAGTTTATTATCGGGACTTAACTGCACCTGCTGGCTCATTGCGGGAATTAACGTCTTTTTCCAATATTAACATCACCGCACTACACTACAGATGATGTCAATGCTCCAACCAGTAAGTAATGGCAAACATATCATCAGCTAATCCCGTGTGACTGTTCTATAACCGGATACCGCCAACGTCATCTCAACGGAACGCTATAATTCAACGCCATGGCGATAAAAACATCCCTGTTGGGTTATTTCATATAAATATCAACCAGTTGGCATTCTCTTATGCTGAAATTCATCGCAATACATCATTCTGAATAGACGATTTCACAAATTTAGGAGATGGCGGAATCGTTGATAAGCTGATGCAAGCGACATGACCCCAGCACAGATTCACCACCTTCGTGTTGATGGAAGCTCCATTAATATTCATCTTAAAGGCAGATTTAACCAGAAATGGATGCCTATAACAGAGTGGTTCATTTATATTTTGATTGAGAGATGTTTGGCTGTGGTTGTCATGGGCACCTCGTCTGCAGGTTGGAGAACTTAGAAAAGAGAAGTAAAAGTGACTCCTCCACATAAGACATTTCTTACGCCAAGTTGGCTCCCTATGGGCAAATAGCCATACAAAACGACTGACAGTCCTTGGTGTCATTGGTTTCAGTGTAAAGAAACCAACAATGGTGAACTGCCCATTGAGAGCAAACTCGTGCGGGAAAACTCTCACGTGGAGCAGCATCTTCAGAGTATGGGCAACAGGCCTTTTCAGACAACCCGAACACATCACACGATGTCCAATACACTGGATTTTCTTTGCTGTGGAACACGCTGATGGAACAAGAGGAAAAGAAGATGACAGCAATAGAGGACAAAAGAAATCAACACAAGATTCCAGCGACAGCATCCCAGCATCACCCATAAGGTTCTTTGACCGAGTGGCCCATAGAGGGCCAACTTCCATGAAAAAACTTTCCTTGTAGAGGTTGCCTTTAACAGAGATACGTCATTACCATTTACCAATACGATGTGGGACCTGACCTCCGTTTCATCATGAACAATACGACCAGTGAATCACATTCAACACACCCAACAGATGCGCTTTATGACAACTGAGAACGGTAATAATCCTGACTTGAAATATTAATACAGCTATCAAACCTGTCATCTGGAGACATCTGAGGATATGACAGTGGTAATATAAAGGCTTGGAGTTTGATAGATGGGCATATATCAACTTCATTTGTGTACTGAGGTGTTCCGCGGTTGACTCATCATTCGGAGAAGTGCATTGATCAGGAAGGCATTGCCGTCCTGTGGTACTTTGCATGCACCTTGCAAGACAGGCCTAGTGCAACGGACATCAATCTGACCTTACTTTACTGTTCAGAGATTTGCATCATCATGGTTGCATCACCATGCAGTCATCTATGGCATGTATGGCACACATCTCTTGATACTAGAAGAGACAAAATTCACCTCCTAGCCCTGGTGTATGCTAAACAACCAATGTCCTGACACCCTTGGTGTAGATTCTGGTTGAAGACCCCCCCAGTCATTTCAGCAAGCAGAACCAGTGGTACACATCTCTTCTGAGCTGGGAAGAGACAAATTTTGCCACCTAGCCCTGGTGTCCAGCATCTTTCGTGCTGAGCAATCAAATCGACGTCCTGTCACTTCAACACCCAGAGTTGTGGATTCTGGTTAAGGTCCCAGTCACTTGTGAACCAGCAGCATCAACTCCAAGAGCACAAGAACGGACCCCAAACAAACACATCTTGTTGACTCACAGATATGAAGATGTCAAATTGATACATGGTGTTATAAATATGTCCCAGAGGAGTCAGTAACCATGGAAACACTACATGGGAATTGGAGATCTTACATCAGGCCTCTTTGAAAAATATCATCCGCTCAAATTCTGTCGTTCTTTGAAGAAAATAACGGCTTACCATCCGAGATGGTTGGTGTCTGTTACAAAGTTGCATTGAAATGGTTCACTCTACTTGATAGTACTTTTGATGTGTACAATGCATGAATGCATACAGCCACAACAAAGGTATAGTTGAGGTGGTGCAGTTTCTGTCCATTAGGAAGACTGAAGAGACAACATCTCCCGAAGGATTTTGTTCTGAACGGAGGGATTGTGATGAGTGGGGGATGTCATCTGGGGGCCTGTCAGTCAGGCTATGGCTGGCAAAACCCATGTCAATCCTTCCATTTTTGAATAGAGATAGGGCTTTACCATAGATTTTAGACCCCTAAACCAACTCACAGGCCTTCAAGATGCCTGAGTACTAGCCAACAGAGTCCATTTAGCATACCATACAGCTGTACAACCTGCTGAGCTGAACAACCCATGTCAGAAATCCATGACATGATGTCACACAAGCTGGTGTGGTGACGCAATGAATGAAGTGCCCAGTCCTTGTCCTGAAAGGCGCGCAATTGCGCTTGCGCCCGATAGCGCACGTAAATTGTTTTTTAGGCGCGAAAAGAAACGCGCGCCTAGCTCAGAAAAAAAGTTCAAATTTAGCGCACCTTGTGAATTTAGCGCCAGCACTGCTAGCGAGTGTGCCAATGCCAGACGATCCCGACTTGAGGACAGCTTTCACTTCTACAGTGACCTGAACTTTTGGTTTTATTTCGCTGGGATGGAAAGAAATCGCCTCAAAAACTGTTTGGTTGGATTCCTCATGAAATTTCCTTTCCAATGACATAAAGTTTGCCCGTCTTGGTCATTTTCATGATGAAATATTTACTGCATTTGGGTGAACCGACAGTGGCCGTCAGAGTTGGCTTCGCGCCAACTCCTGTGCAGACATCTCCATGACATGCCATGATGAGTGTGTGCCTACGATGTTTCTGGTCAGCCAGTCTCACTAAATAACAGAATAAGCTGATGATGGACACAATGAGAGGCTCAAATTGGGTGTTTTGTTCAATACCCTGTTGATTTCATTGCAAGCTTTACTTTATATTAATCATTTTTGGGCCAAGTTATCTGGTGAGTTTGACGAAATCTCAAGAGCGGCTCTGAGCCAATCAGAAAATACCTTGATTTAATATGGTGTAATGGGCGGGAAATTTGAATTCACTTGTGGAGTCATCATTTCTTTGCAAAGAAATGATTGGAATGACAGCGAAAAATAAAGTTTATTTTGTGGGGTGGTGCACTCAGTGCCTCCTTCAGAGTGGCCTTGTGCCCCTGGGGGTGGCCTTGGTGCCCCTGAAATTCAGAAAATTTCCAAGGCCAAAGTGGCAGTGCCCAAATGGAAGCTGATTGTGTAGTTAAGGATTGCAGTTCTTTTGGATATTTTCTTTTGAAAATATTTTTAGTGATAATTGTGTGCGTGTCCTGAATTTATATTAGGGGGTCAATTGCTCACTTCGGTGCGCAAAAAAATTGTGCGCCTAGGTAAATGTAGGTGAGCAAAGTTTTGTGCACCTGCATTTTTTTCAGGACAAGGACTGAGTGCCTTTTCCTTACAAAGGAGGTGTGTGTGTGTCCACCCACGTCCACTTTTCCATCCAAGATGACACCATGAAAACTGACGCAACTGATGTCACATTTCCCATTATCGTTGGCTTAGAACAGAGCAAATTCCTATACAGCAGAAAGGGTATCGGAAGAGGGCAGGTCCTGTAAAGAACATCTGAACCCAGACCACCTCACGGCACCCTCTACAACATAAACCTCACAAATGAATGGTGAATAAATATTCATACAATCAAAACTGACACCCCGTTGGAGAGGGACGGTGAATCATAACAAGCCATGACATCGCCTTTCAATTAGCATGGTACGTCTCCCATTTACGCTCGCTATGTCAACTCCATATGGCAACACTTCGTATTACCGGTATTAGCCCCGAATGGAGGTATTCGGAGCCGTACGTACAGCCTAGGAATGCTATGAATATGGCTCTATTCGCAGGCAAATTGTGCGATAAGTGTGCAAATTGCTTCCTCTGTGATCCTGATGGGAGCTGATCACCGTATATCATATAGACGTATTCACTGAATGGCATGTCCTCGCATAAATGAGATGATATATGAAGGCCAGGAATGGGTAAATAAATGAACCTATGAAGTTTTGTTACATAAAAACATCCATAGCAACTTTCACTGCAATATAGCATAGCATGCCACCCAGGAACTGTGGTAGGCCCTACTACTTTTTAAGCAAAGTTCGGACAAACATTACGAATCATACACAGATTTCTGAGTGTGCGTTTTGTCTGCACCTATAGAGGACAAAGCAGATTCGGACAAACAACATGGAAGTGACCGGGCGGACGTCGTTCAGGCAGCTTGCTACAGTCTAAATCTGCTTCACATTATTGCCCCAGTGTGTCCAGAAACCTTTCTGGAGAACTTGAGGAGCAGCTGAATGCTCACTTGATCCTTTCAGACAAGTTGAGAATACGAAGTGACAACTCGGTCGGGAATCCAACCGGAGTCTGAAGCATTACCGCCGCAACATCACGTCTCCCAATGAAAACTGGAGAATTTCTATTTCATTTCAGATGGAATGCACACATGGGCTGATAACCTCAACATGTTTGTGTAAGGTGCTGTTGGGGAGCGAGCGGCAGGACCCCCGATAACCTTGGGATCTACAAACCCACGATGAACTGAGGAAGTTGAAAACAAAGATTTTGCTTTCTTTACCAACTGCTCCTGAAGTGATTTACCTTTTTACTTTCGAAAACTTAATTACAAGAAACTGAAGAGAAATGTTTTCAATTATTGCCGCCAAACATGACAGCCGTGAACAGAATCTGACGGTATCGATCGAGGAAATCTTAAAAGGTCAGAATGTTTCGAGAACGAAGGCGAATCGATATGATGGAATAGATAATATTCATGAAGGAAACACAGAATGGATTTGATTTCAAAGAAGAGATGGGGATATGTGTGGATCAGAGACCAGGAAATGGTATGAGATGGGATAAGGGAGAATCTTGGTATTAGAATCTGCTGTTGAGAATGTGGCTGTGGTTCAGGAAGGTTATTCCCTGCCCAACACACAGGACAGAGAAACATCAGTCAATGGATCCTTGTATGCACGAACTGTTGTACTTGATGATGGTGGAGCAGATTTTGGGTGACGGCCTCGCCACCATCAGCAGAGCTAATAGCGTTGTCCTGTTTGACACTCATCACCATATTCAGGACTTAAACCCAAGTATCCTATTAATATGTCATATCTTCAAGACCCTTAATGGTGAGATGGGTATTGGCTTGAAATTCACAACACATTCAATAAGTAAATGTGACAAGTCTATGAATTTTTCATTCATTCATGTTCCTGTGGGGATAGGCACTTCAAACATTCACTGAACTTGACAAAAGAGCCATGGATATTGACCTGCTGTTTCCCAATTCACAACTCTGCCACTTACTGCCTGTCAACATACATCAGCCGGTCACCGCTTGTTAGAGGCCTTAGAACCAGAACCAAGCCTTACAGCAGCTGCCAGTGAAGTCAAGAATCAGCTTGTTTTGAGCTCATCCTATCCACCACAATCACAATCTCTGCACAACTTCGGAACATCGGTACGGCAACCAATGAGCCAGTCATGATAAACCAATGTGACCTTGCCTCCATCCATCAGGCTAATTGACATCCTATGTTCGCTAACCATATCACACACAGCAAGGCTTTTTACACCAAACCTTTGTGTTGCTTGGCACGCAACGCCGCTGGACAATCACGAGGACGTGAAAATACCACGGCGCTTTAATCGCATGGATGTCCAAGGCTCGAAATAACTTTTTTAGGGGTCTGAGCATTTTTGCTTTTCAGGGTTTTTATCTGGGTAGCAATTTTTTTTCTTGGGTAGCAACTATTTTTCATTGAAGCCTAATATCAGGGCTCGAATTTAACAAATTTCTCTCCAAGGCATTTTTTTCAAAATGCATTTTTCGAAGTGTACAATGCACCACAGTATGGCAATATATAATACATGTAAATACTCCAAAAGTGCCAAAAAGTTGTAAAAGCTAAATCTCACCCCTTGATATGAAAGGCCTCTCAAGTGAATTCAAATTTCCCACCTACAGCACCATATTTAAGCAGGCAATTTTCTGATTGGCTGATTGCGAGTCAAAACTATCTTGATAACTTGGCCCCAAAAAATGGTTATCTAAGTAAAGCTTGCAATGAATTCAACAGAATATTGAACAAAACTCCCAATTTGAGCCTCTCACAGTGTCCATCATAGCTTATTTCTGCTCATTGAGGCATGTTAGGTCAGACCAGCTGACCAGATACATCGTAGGTGACATACTCATGGACATGATGGAGATCGTCTGCCTGCTGTTGTTGGCGCGAAGCCAGATCAAGTAGAGCTAAATATCTCTCCGTAGAAATGACCAACACAGCAAACTTTATGTCATTGGAAAGGACATTTTATCAGGAATCCAACCAAACAGTTTTTGAGGCGATTTCATTCCATCCCAGAGAAATAAAACCAAAAGTTCACGACGTTGTGAAAGTCATCAAAGCTATCCTCATCGCGATTTTGATTTTCTGTTACATGGCGTGTATCGCAAAAGCCGTTTTCTTCATCGCAAATTGCGATGCGACAGGCTTATTTCGAGCCTTGATGTCGTTCGGGCAGAATCATGTAAATGGAAGGTTTAGCTGCATCCGGGTGGAATTCGGTGAAGTACTTAAGAGAAGGTTGATGCAGAAATGTCAGACGATTACGATGATATGGTAGTATCAGAACGGAAGGCGTGTGGCCTATCTTGGAAGCAGAAAGACACATTTACGGCACGGTATCCAGGCAGAATTTCATGGAGCACCAACACAAGGGTATTGATCAGAACTAAACGGAAACGGACGTAAATTCTATGTTACTACTTTAGGCAACGTATGACAGGAAATCATTCTCTCATCCACAGTGACTAAACATTAATACGCAGATACGGGAGTTTCAAACCCTCTCAAAGTTGTATTTCGAATGCTGAGTGCCAGGCCATTGTGCGCAAGAGAGCTAATCATGCTGTAACTTAGGTTGACGGCATTGCTCTATGCCACACAAATGCTTCTTGTACCTTGGAGTAGAAAATGTTACAAACCATTGCTTTCCAGAGAAATCGAGGCTGGCATGGAACCAGGCTCTTCATGACGAGTAATTAGTACATGTAGTTAGTTTCCTGAGGGATATGGAGGTACTAGGCACCAGTTATCAATCATTGAAGATGCGTTCCGCATCTCAACTGTCCTCCCGTATGTCAGCATCCTCACTGATCATCCTTGTGGCCAGAATGTCTTCCCACTGACCATAACCATTTTCTTGAGAGAGAAATCTTCCTTTCAGCCTCTGACCACAACCACAGCAGCCACACTGGCCATTTTCTCCTCAAGACAACCTCCCCTTCGAGAGCTCGACTGACCATACTCTCATCAGGCGGGCCATCCCCTTATCAGCCACTCTTTCTTAGCCACCCAGTGAATTATCTTGACAGCCAAGATCCACTTCAAACGTACGATAAACTACGAAGAGAAAGAGCAAACACAGGAGCATCACATTGCTGGACGGCTTTGTTAGTCACAAGGAAATGACTGGCCACAAGTCTGGCATTGCCTCAACTCGGCCTTGGCTGACCACAGCTGGCCAGGGAGAGGTTTCTGGTCAGCACATTAGCTGAAGCAAATGACACAGGAGGAGCGATCGAGGCGCAGAATTCAGGCTGCCTCGAGAGTCCTTCGTCAGCAATAAGATTCCAAGGGCCCAATCTCTGCCTAGGCAAGTGAGAACCAGTATCAACAGCTCCACCATGCTGAGATACCCAGGAAGAGCTAACCCCAGTCAAGCAAGTCTGTCAACCTTGCCACAAGCAGGGATGACAGACCAATCAGTCAGACAACCAGGGTAGTAAGCCTTAATTCCCGGAGCCTGGGAAATGCCTTCCGCAAAACCCTGGGCATGTTAGGTCTGAGGAACCTTGATGGCTCAGAAACATTCTTAAGTACTGGTACCATGACATTGATTTCTCCTTTAGTTTTTTACACCAGAAGATAAGCTCCTCTTTCAAAAAACTTGAGGGCTAGGTTCAGTCACCAGATTTTCAGAATCCTCCTTTCTAAAAGGTCGAATGCCCTAATTAGCTAAAACAAAGGCTTACCTTTTGGTACATAATGCGGCTATATTACAAAGAACCAAGAAATTATTTTCTGTGTACTTCTAACTTGGGTCAGTATCATCTGCACAGCAAAACTGATGAAAAAGCTTCTTTTCCTCAATATTATTTCCAGTTCTAAGAGAGGGGCTTCTAGACTTAACCCTCTGAACTCAATGGCTGGTATTCATTAAAGTTTGCAAATGCTTTTACTTAAGATTTGCACAGCAGTGTCCAATGTAAATGAACTGCCAAATTTATTAGTGAAAGCATTTGCTAGCTCTTACAAATGTCAGCCAATGCACTGCATGCAAGTGGGCCCACTCCTATTCACAATGTACAGTGGCATGATGATGTAAGTTTCCCCTGACAAACCTGACATTTGAATAGAATTACCAGACTGCTTAAATCCAACTCAACTTTTGGTAGTGCTTTACACTGATTACATAACCAAGCAGTTTTGCACACCGTAACAATGCATCAGCATCACCCAGATTACAGCACCAATGGATCAGAAAACATAGAGCATTCAGAGCAACACACTACCAATTTGCCCACCGCCCGAAACGGGTGTAAACCATGGATTATGTGTGTCTGCACACAGCACCCGCCCGCCACACTTTATTACGTTGCCATGTTTATTGATTTCCGTAGCGATCAATAGGACAGTGGAAATAAACGGTCACACATACGAAAGCAGGAGGGGAGACATACTTAGAGTTAGTGCAACAAGAATGAGCATTGATTATGGGCAAATGGCGCGATGAACTTGCCAACAGTGACTCATTCAGGCCTCCTCAATCCACTTTTAACCAGTTGAAAGTACAAATAGTAATTTTTTACAAAGAATTGAACCAGAATTGCTCCCTGAGCAATGGAAACTCATTATTCACCCACTAGAGGACATTTTTGCAGCATCCTGTACACAACTGAGGTCAACAAACAGGATACAGCAAGTCTGCAGCAACCTGAGATATGAAATCACGAATCCCATCAATTTCATTCCAAGAAAATATGCCCAGGGGAAGGAAGACATACAGGAACCGAGACCATCAACAATAAATTAATCTGCAAAACATGATATGCGCTCTGGTTCCAAAGCTACATCATGAAATAACTGGAAAATGACCATGGCATATTGGGATGGAACGGTTACATTAGGTTCTCATCTTATGATTAGAGTCTACAATTTCTAATACCATCAAAAAAACAATTTTCTTATAGAGATAGGTGTTGCCCACTCTCCAAGGAGAAGGTTTGCTCCACAGCACTAACTCTGCAGTTGGAGACTTACTTTCATTACAGTCTCCAAATACGAGACTCGCTCCACAAAGCTGACTCATCTTATGAGTAGAGTCTACAATTTCTAATACCATCAACAAGCCAATTTTGTTATAGAGATACCGGTAGGTGTTGCCCACTCAGGACTTGCTCCACAGCACTAACTCTTCAGCTGGAGACTTACTTTCATTACACTCTCCAAATACGAGACTCGCTCCACAAAGCTGACTCTGCTGCTGGAGACTCATTTCCAATACACATGATATGACAAGTATTGGACAAAATCTCCAAAAAGAGGTTCAACACATTTATTATGTGGTTGGAGAGTCTATTGATTGTAGCTTTCTGCGGTACTCTTATACAATCAAGTAAAAGCTGAATACGGCAACTTTTGTAGGAATCGAGGTTGGGGAAGTAAGTAACAATGCTCAGTTCTGGCTTAGGGCGTTGTCACAGCAACCTTGGTGAAAGGATTACGTCCGGAGTGTTTTTCATGAGATGGTATAAATGTCTTCAGGCGACCAGGAAGCATCTTGGTTCAACTCAGGACGTATACAATATGAGTGCAATTTCAGCTTGTTTTTAAGGGAAAGAAATTACGGAAGTATGCCTTGTAATCCTTCCGTGAAGGGCAGGCACTGCTCCAGAGCAGCAGCTTGCAAAATTAATGTGCCTGACATACTCTGCACGGTCTTCTGTTGATTTCAAACATGTCTTGCAAGAAAACAAGCTGCATCAACACGGGGCAGGGAGGCTGCCAATAATTCATCATGTTCTTGGTGATTCTGACAGAAAAACACGATGACGGATAATGGCGTAACGAACATTAATAATGCAGCGACGGGCGTTAATTAGCCGCGAAGGATGTTATTGACTTGCAAATGCGAGTCAAATAGCCTGTGCAGGAATATACATCATTGACCAGGCCGGCTGAGAAGGCGAGGTCTGCAGATCCGCATCTTTTAGTCACGAAAGCTGAAGGATTACTTGATGGTACTTCTGCATAGCGTCAGATTGGCATGTGATGCATTTCAACCAACTTTTTGGCACTGTTG
>NMRB01001174.1:10751-23396 GCA_002633025.1 Notospermus geniculatus
CACGTCGTCCGATATCCCTCGGCGACGGTCGCTGGCGGCGAAGCGTGGATGATGTGCAATGAACTAGTAATCTTTCCAGTCCATTCAAAGCAAACGTCCCCATTGGCCCATGGGCAACATCGGGCTCCACCAGAGTGTTTTAAGCTGTTTCCATCACATCCTTCCGCCTGGCAATGAACCGGTCGATTTCACCAGCTAGATGACGTGACGATGAACTGTCGCAGGTTAATCAGCCATGATTTCCCTCTGATACGCTATTGCTACAAAATGGCCAAGATGCGGCGCAGATAACCAATGTCATCAATCAGAACCCAGCTCTTATTATAATGGACCGGGTTATCATTTTGCAAATCCGTTCAGGAAATGGCCTCGTCCTTCCGTCTACAAATATCAGTATGGTAGATCGGGTTGCTTGGCCAGAAATCGCTTTGGTAGCCGAGTCAGCTGAGACGTCAACATGAATGACGAATATCAGTGGAAGGCGTTTGTAGGCGTTGTGTCTGTACTCAGTCACAGGGTGTAGCCTACAACATGAGGGAAGGAACAGGTTGTTTAATAAGGGTGTGTGACAGACGATCAACAAATACAGGAGACGGCTCCCCCCTGTCCGAGGAGACCTTCGGCAACAACTACCGGTATTGGCCAGTCTTAGCAGTGGCTGGTCGCCGAATCAAGTCGCGGAAATCAAACATGGTACATTGCACTTGTCCTGGCGAAATAGTCAGAAGACGAAGTAACTAATCAGATACAATGTCTGGAGCAACCACGGTGGTCATTCTTCTGGAAAAAACTTCTTAACTGGTTTTCAGACTCGCCCGAACCTTTTACCAGAAAACTTGTAAGCGTTCTTTCAGGTAATCGCCTTTTCTACACATCTTTCGGCCTCAGAAACTATTTGATGCTACACTTGCTGAGCCATCTGTACGCCCGGTGCCCAGCTGCTCCTTTACTTCCTATCCTGTCGAAAGGGAATGGACTTATACTTTGCGACAAAATGGATTTTTGCCGAGTCGTGGTTGGCCACAAATATAATCACATCCCAGAGCAACTCAGTGCAAAGCTGATTACGTCTTGTGCTGATGTGATGCCACTACGAACTCAAAGGAAGATAGGTGTCGTCTTTCTAATATGATTCTGTACAGGTTTTACCCAAAATAAAAGCAAAAAAGCGAAGAGATACGAGGTTTGGGTGGTTTTTTACCTGATGTCTCTTCTGGCAAGTAAGACATCACGTGAGAGCCATATGATTACATTATAAAAGCAGGGATAATTTCAGATTTCAGTGAGGATGTTTTTTTAATGGTTTTGAGCATGCTTAAAAAATCATTGGATCACGTGAAAAAAACCCTGAAAATAACATATCGTCTTATGTTGTAAAAACTACCTTGGCTTTGAAAGTGCTTTTAAAGCACAGAGAAAGAATTAAAAGCTACATTTCGTGTTTGAGCGAAAGATCAGACACTGTCAGCGATCAGTCGCCGCCATGTTTGACCGCATCACTCCTCCTAACCGTCATCACCGTTAGGAGCCTGATTACAATTGGTAGATATTTTTCCATTTAACTTTCCGCTGCACCACTTTTCAAGATGGTAACCTTCGAACGATGCTAGAGGATGTTGGTTAAACCTCGTCCCAAGACCCTCTATTGTCAAGATTGGCATCATTGCCGTATTTGTTATTCACTATTACATCTCAGAAACGGAAGTCAGCACCAAGATTTCGTGCCTCATAAAATAGACTTGAGGAAACCAATATCTTTCCCTCCATGCCTTCCCTCTGTTGCGGTAACAACAAACGTCTGGCCGCAAGCTCCAAGCCCGCGAAATTAATCACCAGGATTGAGCGACAGTCAATTTTATGGTGAACGATTGAATGATGAGATCAATGGCCCCTTGTAAAGGGAGGACCGGTGTCCGTCAGCGCTCCGGGCAGTACCGTGTTTTCATATGGAAGATTGAAATGCGTTGGATCAATGTGTCAATTGCCAGAGCATTTCAGTGACATCTCATGCAGCTGGGGGAAAAAATATGTAGAAAACATATTGATCAGGTCAGTGGTTCAGATTTCGAAATGCGGCTCGTCAAAAAGTACCGTAATAAAAACCAGCATTCAAGAAAATGTCCTAATTCAATTGCAGGTGCCAAGAGTTCCTGGTATGGATTGAAAACTGCCTTGACTGAGGTCGGGGGCTGCTGGAAATCCGGTCAATTTATAGTCCTTCTCATCACTTACAAAAGAAATTCATATGTCATGCATGAAAGGGCGTTCAGACCTGAACCCACTGAGGCGTTTTCACGCCTTCAGCTGGAAGATCCAGCACTAATAAGTCTTCGCTGACCTCATTCCGCGCACGTATGATGACGTACAGCGGCGCGACTCATGGAACACAAGCACTTCCTCGACGACAACAACTACGACCGCCCAGCGTCCAAATGTTGCAAGTCATCGCTCGCACTTGGCAGGCCTAATATTCACCTCAGGCTCAAACAATTACCTAATCAGACTCCCTCTCAGTAAAAGATATTCTCTTCTAGTTCACCAGATTCGAAATCTATAGGCTGAACAAGGCATGATTATGATGAAGTGTCAGGGAGGTACGCTATACATTGTATCCCAGTTTCGCCATCCTTCATGGCGGCCATGATGGTCGCTTTACTCGCCGAACGGTTTTTGCTTCAGTTGGTCGAAATGATTTATTTCTGCTGAGGGATGCTACTTTGAATTGAATAGAATGATTTCAGTAACTGTATTCACTGTGTGTTGCATGGGATGATTACGAATGCTATGAAAAGAAAGGATCATCTGAATCATGAATCGTAGGCCTATCTATAACAGGCCTATAGCATGTATAGGCCTACGTAAATTGCTAGCTATTACAGAGTTTAAGAGATCACACGCTAACGATAACGTTTACGTTAACGCTATTTCTTGCATGTATTTCATTTACAAAAAATATCGTTAACGTAAATGTTATCGTTAGCGTGTGATCTCTTAAACTCCCTATTGAATTGCAAATGGTTACACCCAACGTTACATGTATATCGCACCACCCTTCAACCTTTGATGAAATTGACCTGCGTTAGGCCTTCTATTAAGGTTTTCTTGGAATCGGGTGTAACCCCGGCGGTCCACTTTATAGGCCAACATGCCTTTATCATTCGTGGGTAATTACCTTCTCTCCGGAGGCACTTATCCGATTTTGTCAGAAGGCCTAGGTAGTAGGTAATAGTGCTGGTGGAGACTACCTCTATGCCCCTCCACCGAAACAGTTAAGTATTTTGCTGATGATTTTTTTGTGTTCAGGGGATGTGAGAGGATCGTCAACGCACACACGTAGTGAGGTGAACTGAAGAGCTGCCACTGAGACGGTCCGCCCCGGTGTACATGTGACTAACCATGAGATGGGGAAACCTTACGGTGCCAACTCAACCGTCCATGACAGTTACAACTGGGGTGGACGTCAATGATGTTGCATGAAGATATAAAGTCCTCATTGAAGACTTGTGGAATCTAACTGGTAGGACGTAAACAGTAGGCCTACTTTTGTCCTGTACCCCTCCCTTTCAAGATAATACATGATGGAACACCAGTTTTCATGGCCATTGCGAAGGGCAGTTGGAGGGCGAGGCAGTGGTCACTGGGATAAAGCATGGTTAGATTCCTTTATGCCACTGGTGTTCCCAGCCCCCTCAAAAGTTGGAGGTTGCAGGCTGTTTTTCACCCCTTTGTGGGCTCATGGTGTCCCGTCCTTACAGCTGATCTGATGAACTGGTGTGGTTTCCGTAGTAGGCCTATAGTAGTCGTCTTGTAATATTTCGACTTGACATTTGTCATTCGTCCCTCCCGTACATTTACACCCAGTGAGTACATGGATCCTGGACCATTCGGAGGTGGTGTTCATAATTCGAGTAAATGTACATGATAAAGAGAAAGAGTGCCGTATATTCCTATTTTGGAGGAGGTGCCGCAGCAGCACATGGTCTCTGGACCATTTCATTTGTCATTCGTTCCTCCCGTACATTTACACCCAGTGAGCACATGGATCCTGGACCATTCGGAGGTGGTGTTCATAATTCGAGTAAATGTACATGAAAAAGACAAAGAGTACCGTCAAAAATTCATAAGCTTATAAATTTTTGGTACCGTATACTCCTATTTTGTACTCATATTTTGGAGTAGTAGCCCGAGATTCTCAAAAGTATTGAGGGCCCGGTACGTCTTGTGCTGTGTGGGGTAGGGTTGGTCACAACCATGTTATTGTTGTGCATGAAGGCGAATAAGACGATGAAATGATGAGCAAACAAAACTTCCCGACTCCGCACGTGGGCTGGATGTCTCTGTCTTGTTCACTCTTACCCTAATGTTTTGATGTGCAGTTGAAACTCTTAGAATAATAAAACAACATAATAGAAAAACACAGAAGATTGGAACTCGAGGAACGTGCACAGAATTTCACTGTTTTCCGCCCAGTCTCTAATTGCAACAGAAAAAACTGGATTTAAGACTAAGGCACCATTTGCCTGGAGATTCCAACCTCTTTGAGTTTCTACGGCAATTAAGCCTGCTCTTTGAACATCCTTAAGGACAACAACAGTGTGATGCTTTTCGGGAGAGATCAAATGCGTAGTATTATTAGTCACCAATTTAGAATGAGGCGCATTAGGGGCGTGATCCGCTTTACGTTTCGTCCTCAAAGGAGCCTCGTGGTAGCTAAGTGGTTGGTAGGGATCAGCGAATTAGGGGATGGGGTCCAGTGGGTCCAATATGCTGTCAAAACTATAACCTCATCGTGAATCTGCGGTTATGGAGACAGTCTGGACAAATGGACACCCATGACAATTGTGGATTTCGAATGTAACAGGCCAAACGTATACCTTCCGAAAGAACAAGATACATGTACATGACTTCTGTAATTAGAAAATTTGGGGGAAAATACCGAAGTCTGTAACCTGGGGAAGTCAATTTGTACGCATTAGGCCTGGTTTCGTTACTTCAAAAAGAGTGGACCTTTCACCCGGGCCTTTCATCTTTCGAATTGTCCGAATTTTGAGAAGAATACAGAAAAGAAGGCAGATTCCTCCTAATGTCAGTAACCACGGGCCGTATTTATAAAACCCTGCTAGCTAGTTGGTTGCTAGTTGTGTACATCGGCCTGTACAAATTTAGAGACAATCTCCAGTGAACAGTTCAGGAGTTACTGGACTTTGAGCTTTGGTTTTGGCCAGCTGGTGGCCAACCCAAGAATCGAATCGGACCGAAACTTGGTGTCATAGGTCATCTGACATAGGGGTATATATGGGGTTTTATGAATATTGGCCCAGGCGTCTTGACCAGCTAGTTTTGGGCGACAGGCTCGCCTCTGCGAAGATGATGATTTAGGTGGGCGTTTCTCTCAAGTTGTTTACCTACCTCCAAAACCAGGTCTGAGCTTATTGTCATATCCATCTAATAATGTGTCGAGAATCTTGGATATATTCCGTATCACTGTGTCTTTATCGTCTTTGGGTCGGGTGATGTTTTTGTAGGCACAAGTGACTTGTCTGAAAAACAGAAATAAAGGGACAACTTTAGTGTGGAACTATACAACCGACGTATCACCGACAGGCATAATGTGATTGTGAGGCTTATAGCGCTTTCTACTGTACTACAGGATCCTCTAGGATCTTTGTTTGTGCCCTGACCATTGTACAAAAATGCCTTGTAAATTTGTGTTGTGTTGGTCAAATAAATCATCATATCATACAGCCGCAAAGTGCTTCACTCTCCCTGCAGTCTCTCCAGGAACCTTTCTGGGGAACTCGAGGAGCAGCTAATCCAGCGCTTACTCGATGCTTTCAGAGACAGTTGAGACCAGCGAGCGACAACTTGTCTCTCGGTCACGAGTACGACGCCGCCGCGCTTCCTATGGCAAATAAGCCAAGGAAGCCAGATATGGACCCCGTCGCCGATGGCCAAATATAGTCCCATTATGCCTCGTTAACATCAGCCCCAGACTCCTTGATGCCACGAGGGTCACTTTTGAGCCATTTTGGTCCGGGAATTCTGACACGACTGCTTTGATGATGCAATGACTGGCCTAAAGTGTGTTGAATGAGACTTTTTTTTGCTGAAACACTGTGGTCTGGATATGACAGGGTTTCCTTCATACATGCTCGATAGTTTTGTATCCCTGGAGTGACTGACCAGTCACACCACACGTAATTGGTAACTTTTGGGGGTTTCGTGTGGCAGAAGTAATGCCCAAGGTCTATGGCCTGTGCCTAGAATATTATGGATAAACAGCCCAAGGTCTATGGCCTAGAATATCATGGATAAACAGCAAGGGCTATGGCCTGTGCCTAGAATATTATTGATAAACAGCAAGGTCTATGGCCTGTGCCTAGAATATTATGGATAAACAGCAAGGTCTATGGNTCAGAGAAATGTCATTTCTTCAGAACTACTTTTACCGCGGAAGTAGTTCTTCCACACCGGCGCTGTGAGGCGCGACGCATCACATAACCCTACGCAAAATGGCGGATTTGACTGTTGTTCGTCAGGGTCACAAACCGACGCAACGTCACCAGGTTTTTTGGAGGCTTGTGCCCTGTTGTTCAGGTTGGGTCTATGGCCTGTGCCTAGAATATTATGAATAAACAGCAAGGTCTATGGCCTGTGCCTAGAATATCATGGATAAACAGGGTCTATGGCCTGTGCCTAGAATATCATGGATCCCAAGATCTATAGTCTGTGCCTGGAAAACAGAGTCGGTCTATAGGCTTATACAAAACTATGTGATATGCCCGACCGTCAGGTAGGCCTAGGTCTCGAAAAAAGCACGAGGCAACATTAGCCACATGGTGTTGAATGGGAAAACAGGATATCTTGATGTCCTGATGGGAAATTTAGGACATAAAAAGACATGGGCCGTATTCTAGAAGCTTCCTTAAGTTTAAGGTCGACCTTTAGCTATTGTTTGCAGGGCAGAATACAAAAGATTAAGGTCGACCGTACACTGAAGGAAGCTTCTAGAATAAGGCCCAACAAGTTAGTTTCAATGAACATTTTCTTTTCGGGTTTTTTCATGGGATACCTACTTGGTACCCGCACGTTTCGGCATCGTTTGATAAAATGCCCCACATTTCATGGCTTGTTCATTTGCTGCCCACATCCCTTTATTTCATCAAGAAACATTGATTTCCCAAACTGGTCCATACGACCCCGACGTTTATCGAATCCGGTGAATGTCAAATACAGCCAACACGAAGGATTCCCTGTCGTCTGTTGGATCGGTAAATTAGTTTAAGTTGGTTGATTGGCGGGTCCAGACGATGTTTCAATACAACGTTTCCCTTTGATAGGTGGATTAAGAGGCCGGGCAATATTCAACGACATGAGTAAAGACTGGACAACAGTCTGTGAAGAATGGTATAAAAGGTTCTTCACTGACGTCACACGGTCATTTGACTGCAAAGAATCGGCCATGTTGGCCGTCAAAATGGCCGGCGACGACTTCGAAACTGTCATGTCGTGACATTTTGACGACACCATCTGGGTCACGATCTGTTTCAGCTATATGCTTATACTGCTACGAATTGTCCGGTTTCTCAATTTCCGCGGTTTTGCTGCCAATCAAACCCTTTTCAACAAAAGATAGGGCTTGACTTCTGCAGGCAGACAAATGTAAACAGAATGTAACGAAGTTTCCTTTGTTGGTATGACTCTAACAAAATATGAAAACTGTTTTACGAAGTTTTCTTGAAATAGAATACTGTCCTTTTTGCTGTCGGCAAATGGTATCGTTGCTTTACTTTCGAACGGACTATACTGTGATTACTGTTGGGATGTTCTTTGCATTAGTTGATTTCGTTTGCCAACAACTATGCGAACTGTAGACATCCATTTCTCAAGGAGTTTGCACACGCCTGTGCTCACGTTTTTCTGCTGTCGACGACAGTAGCACTTGATGTAAACTTCCTAGTAGCTCAATATTTTGACATACATGTACATGTACATGTATCGTTATATTATGGTAGAATACTAGAGGAACTGGAACTGGTGTTATTGACGTAAGCGATTCAATGAGATTGGATGATGTTTTTTCGTTAAGTTATTAGTTTGTTCACCTGACAATTGGAAAATAGCAAAATTAATAATCCATCAAAAAAGTCCCATTTGTTGTTGTGGTCTGAGCAAATTCTGTCACCGCTTTGATTATAAAACGTTAACAATTATCAGAGAAATGCAAGGCAGAAATAAACACAGTAAATCAGGAGATTATTAGCTTTCAGTTATGACAGATTATTCATGAGCGCAGTAGGGCAAATTTCCAGCCTATAGATGCAAGGGAAGGAAACGCTGTGCCAGCAAGCAGTAGTAAAGAAAATAGCCAAGGCAGTAACACACTATCAGAGCCTGGGAATCGGAGTCTGGTCCAAAATCTCAGTGAAGCTTTAAAGAATGTACATGTCGATTTCATTATGGGCCTAAGCAGAGACTTGTAGAGATGAGGACAGTGCAGCAAGAGCCAGGGGTAAACCACAGGCAGTAGGGCCTAACACTCTCTGCCAGAGCCTGGGAATCAGAATCTAATCCGAAATCTCTGGGAAGCTTAATGCGGGTGATCCACCGACTTTACGACGAGTTTACGATCAGTTGACGACTTGTTCACGACGGGTTTGCGACTAGTTGACGACGAAAAATCGTGGCAGGTGGATCAGCATTCACGATTCGTTCACGACGGGTTTGCGACTCGTTCACGACTGAAATTTGTTGACGGCTAGTTTGCGACGAGTTTACGACGAGATCAAACATGTTTGATTTGGTCGCAAACTAGTCGTCAACTCGTCGTAAAGTTTGCTCTGTAGCAGTACGTATTTTTTCGGTGGATCAGCTTCAACGTCACGTCATTTCTTTACGATCAGTTTGCGACTAGTTTACGACGAGTTGACGACTGGTTCACGACTGCCGTCGTGAACAGGTCGCCAACTGATCGTAAACTCGTCGTCAAGTCAGTGGATCACCCGCATTAGAGTTACATTTTATACATTTCATTCTTTGTAACTTATCTGCATAGGAAGTAAGAGATTCTGAGTGTCAACTGCTGAGATGGGTATGGTGAGAGCTAGAGTAGAGGTGAAATAGCCTACCCAAGGCATTGTAGTCCAGTACAGCCTGAAATTCGTATCTAATTTTCTGGTTAGGCTTTTAATATGTTCACGTCGCTTTTGCACAGCTTACTTGACTCCTGTAGCTACAGAAAGGAAAGCATGTCTTTCTTGGTCTTAGATATTGAGTTTGCCCACTGTCAACAGTATCAGTAGTATATCATGTGGTTTGAGTCGGTTCAACAACAGTTGGAATATTTGTGGCCCTGCCTCTTATCGTTGATTGCACTTCATTGCTCACAAACCATGGCAATTTATCAAACTCCAAGTGATGACTTTTCCCGGACTCTATTCAAAACTACTGAATAAAATAACCATCAAAACGGCAATGAAGTAATTCTGCCGACTTTTATTTCAATGTATCCTTTACGTAAATCAGCAGCTGTAGATATGAGCTGAGATTGGATGGCGATGCGTTGTATCACAGTTCCAAACGACGCTCCTGGTTCATGGACAATGCATCTGGGGGCTTTGAAGGTCACGGTGTCCATCATCCGGTTGGTCCTTCTCCATCCGGGTACTTGTCAAAGCTTGTCTGCGGAGCTTGTCTTCCTCAGCGGAAGCTTTGACTCATTCCCAAAGTCCTGTACTGCTTTCGGCCAAGGAATTGGACTATTTGCTGAAATGTTAAGTGAGATCATAGGTGGCCGGGGCAACTTGCTGACATCTTCGCGACGCTGAGGTTTGAAATGGAAAAACTGGTCGTTCGCTGGAGCTCTGACTCTTCCTTTTGCCACTTCCGACCAAAAAACCACATCCGCAGCAATTTGCATTGCATTTTGCGGACAGCCATCTGCGCCAACATCAAGGCACAACAAAGGAGTGGTTTCTTTCGTCGGTGCGTCAAGCTGGTGCACTGCAGGCACCAAAGCAGAATAGCAGCACCTGCGGCCCTCCTGGAGGACAAAGCGATGGCATGGCGATTCGTTTTGTCATCGGGCGAAGTGTATAAAAAGATGTCTGACTTCTGTTTCCACTCTCCATACAGCGTTAGCCCTTCAAGCTATGGCGGCCAATAGTTTATTGTTCGTCAGCAAGGATTTCTGAAGATTGCACTATGCTTCCACTCTCCATACAGCGATAGCCCCTCCAAACTTATGGCGGCCAATAGTTTCTGGTCCACTAGTAAGGATTTCTGAAGGTTGTTCTACTTCCTGTATATGATAAAGGCGGACAGATCATGGAAATGACACCGTACCAGGGCTGAAACGATCTCCGCATTGTTGATTGGAAATTGACTCTGACAGAGGCAAAAGCAATGAGGAATACTACATATTAATCTAATGGCGATTTCCGCTGGGCAAACACTCATTTCTTTCTCGTCTTCTCGTCCTTCTCCAATTGCAATGCCCGTCAATATTTGAAGTGCACTACTTTCTCATGATATCACGCTTTTAAACAACGCGAAAACGAGTCTGTAAACCGTGCTCAGTACTGTGTGAACCTCCGAGGCAAATTGTTCCTTCATCCATTCATGATGGTGTCATTAAAGCACACTCTCCCACAAGATCGATGCGTTATAAATGGTAGCAATGAGATATTTCAAGATTAGGAATCAAGTTGAGAACTGTGCGGTTCCCAGGAGCAAAATGTTTTTCGAACCGATTCTACAGAAGATGTGGGCTGCCTCATGGGCAAGAGTATGAAAACCTTATTTAAAAATCCTTTGTATAATATTCCCTAGTGGGGAAGCTTGAGTTTAGAACCTTAAGTTTTTCTTTATTGCGGCTTGGAGAGTTTCGTGAGCGTAGAAATCACGGCTTCTTCAACATTCTATTCAAAATCAAATTTATTAAACAACACTCAGGGCGCTTCATCAAATTTAATGTCAAATAACTGATAGCAATTTCCCACGGATTTAAAGTTTTGTGAACGCCTGAGGCAAAGTGTGTTTGGATCGATGTGATCTGGAGTGTACGTAGAGATTAAACAGATTGCAGCCATGCCAGCACGATGCATTTTAGGTTGCAAATGCAATGAAAGATCTCTAAAGTGACGGTTTAATATGACACCATGGTCGAGGACTTTCATCTCAGGAACCCAACTTAGATTGACAATGAATAAGTCCTAGGCAGTAAAACGCAATGAACATGTTACGAGAACTCAGTGCCTCGGCGAAGAGATAGTTGTTGATTTCAGGAGTAATTCCTCTTTTCAGCTCAGTCTCCTTGGTTTTTGTAGTCATCATCATCATCTTTTCAGCATTTCGCTTGTAACGTGTACACCACTTGATGTATCGTATGTAGCCTGTAATCCTCGATGAATTCTACACTTCTAAAATGTTCCGTGGAAACTACTTTAAATATCCAAATATCCATTGCAAATTAAAAACATGCATTGAAAACACATATCAAAATTAATTATTTTTGGTCGTGAAGTAGAGTGTGCTTGTCATTCAGTGATTCTTGAGGCGGCAGAGTTAGAGTACCTTCCCGTCTTCCTAAAATTAAACCAAAGATACTTAATGAAATCAGCATACTGTATGTTTTGTAAGTGACTTGGTTGCAGCGTAGACCATCTTTTTAGATGGATCATGGGAGCCTGAAATCACCAGGGGTTCTTCGTATTCGTCAACCTCCCTCCCTCCCCAGAACGCAAGATCGTGGTTCACGAACCCTTAGAGGAAACTGCAACCTTCACTTCGAACTCAGAAACCTTCAACTATAACTAACAGTAACATTGCCCCGTTTAGTGTATCGAACTCCTCTTGTATTTACAATCGAGAGCAATTCCTGTTAATTGCCTCATTGCAAAGAGTCAATTAAATTAAGACAGAGTAGGGCCGGTGATGAAGTAGACGGTCAATAATCATGGCAGTAATACGATCCTCTAGCGGATGGCCACGCGGTTTCATCTGCTTGCCAGCCTTGATTTCGCATACGGATTACCCAGCTTCGAGCCCTTTTCTGGGCATCTCTTTGATGGTAACGTGAAAGGACAGTTAACAGCCCTTTTGCATGGTACATGTAGGCAAGGCTGTAGTGGTATAGCTGGTAAGGCTGGTATTGTTCTTTGCACAGTAAAACAAGGCTAGTTTTGCTCTTTCCGTGCTCGGCAAGGCTGGTATAAGGTCTTTGCATGACAGGCAAGGACGGTCCAGCTCTTCACTGTAAAAACCATTTTGTCCACTACCTGGACACGTGGGTTTGAGATGAGAATGGGTCCATGGTACCCAGAATATTTGTTCTTCGAGCCTGAAACGAGGAGGTCCTTAGGTTCCAGTAACCCATAATGACCAGTTTCACAGGTCACTTTGGCCCATCTACTATTGCTGCTCATGGGTGCCAACACCCCACGGTAGCATTCGTAGATGGGCCAAAGTGACCTATGAAACTCTCATTATGGGTTACTGGAACCTATAGACCTGTCCGTTTCAGGCTCGAAGAACAAATATTCTGGGCACCATGGACCCATTCTCCATTGAACACGTTTCAAAACCCATGTGTCCAGGTAGTGGACAAAATCATGGGTCTCTCGAGCCCATTCGTTTTTACAGTGA